>KK502423.1:591713-634545 GCA_000688735.1 Glossina austeni | reverse complement strand
CTTTGGGCCGGCTGGGGTAACTGAAGTTCATACGACAAAAAGGTATAATTTTCAATGCTTCACGATGAAAATTATATCATAATAGTAATTTAACTTAAAAAAACTAACTGTATCAAATTTGGACCATCTCGGCCTATTTTTTGGATCCTACCCTAATAAGGATTTTTTATGAAAATCGATCCTTTGTAGAGCGGAAAAATTGAAGTTTTAAGATTTAAGATATGTGGTGTGTGGTATTTAAAGGTCGGCCTTACCCGTCTATAATCTTCTTACTTGTTCTTGTTATAGTTTTTATATTATTGGCACGAATGTGGTATTCTGAAGCAGTCATCGCAATAAAATTCTTTGATATCAATTTTGTTATAAAAGAAGTTTGTTAAGTTACAAACACCACAAACAAACAACATTTTTAACACGTGAAAAGGGTCTTTGTGATGCTGCTCAGAATACAGCCGTTAATATAAATGCAATAAATTTTTTCTTTTTGGATATTCGCCCACCACGATTACCATTAACCACAAAAGACTTTTGCATAAAAACTAAGCAAGTGAAAGATACAGAACTTAGTTATACTTATAAAGAAAAAGTAGAAGAAGTAAAGAAAATTGCACAACATTTTTGAACGCAATGTTCTTTTTCATTGTCGTAAATTGTTGAGTTTCAGATCTATATCTCGATCTGTTATTGCGAGACTCTTGTTGAAGGGATTAAAAAGAGATAAAAGGACAATTCAAAAAGTCGCTTGTTTTCGATATACAGCAGACTCGACAAAACAGACATATAACGCACGTACAATTGCATAACAGAAAGCCCTAAAATTTCCCTGGAAGTCGAGACCAACTTGCAAGTCTGCTTATAGTAAAAATAGGTCTAAAAGTAGGTAGAAAATCTTACCAAGTCTTTTACCTACGCCAGCGTATATCTTGTACCCGTGGTCCTGCACACACATTTTATTTTACATTGGTTTAAAATATTTGCATGAGAGAAAATGAGATGATGAGCGTCAGTTGAAAGATTGGCTTCACGGCGAATATAGCTTGATTACTTGCATCACTTACGAGCCCTAGAAAAGAAGTTGCAGTCGAAAGCAAAATCGAGACGGAAGCTACGTTTAGCGAAATAAATACGCCTTATGAGATATGAGATATGAGATATGCGATATCGCAAACGTAATAAAAGAAAAATAGTTTCTCTTTACTGAAAAGAAGTATTTTTACAGGTTTATGCCGCCCATAACCCCATCTACATGGAAAAATGTTCGCAATGCGGATCGCTTTTCTGCCGTTTGTCCCCAAACCGTGCCCATACCACCCAATGGGCCAGAGGCTTTACTAGAAGTGCCGAGAGCACGCTTAGCACAATTGCGGCGTTTACTACCACTGCTTAGTAATCAATCGGAGGATTGCCTATATCTGAATATCTATGTACCATACGAAAATCGAAGACGCCGACGTAAGTTCAATATGTGAAACGAAATGTACTGAAAAAAAAATGTATATACAACCAGCGCCGGGAAGTCTTCAATTCCGTAGTGCATTGCAGTTTGTCGATTTAATAATTACTGCAAGCATTGTGGAAATGATGATTTTCTAGAGCACAAATCAACAAAAGAAAAAAAAAAATTGATGCAATTTCTCTACTTATTTGCATTAGCTTTTTGTCATTTACCTAATTTGATTATGCTTGAAGGTTTCACTGTCAACAGCTCTGAAATGGATGATTCACAAAAACTAGCGACGATTTTATTTATACATGGAGAGTCTTATGAATGGAATTCTGGTAATCCATATGATGGCTCTGAGTTAGCAGCTCATGGTAATGTAGTAGTGGTGACCATAAATTTTCGTTTGGGCATTTTCGGTTTTCTCAAAACCGGTGGGAAAGAAAGTGCTCAAGGTAACTTCGGTCTAATGGATTTAGTAGCAGGTCTTCATTGGCTGAAAGAAAATTTGCCTGCTTTTGGCGGTGATCCTCAGAGCATTACTTTATTGGGTCATGGGACAGGTGCTGCTTTGGCCAATATTTTGGTTGTGTCTCCGGTGGCGAGTGGTTAGTATTTTTCCCCTAATTAATAATAATTAGTTAAATCCGTCTACACTGTCTACCTCTATGTATAGATCTCGTTCAACGTTCTGTTTTAGTTAGCGGGTCTGCTTTATCGTCCTGGGCAATACAGAAGAATCCTTTGTTTGTTAAACGCCGAGTAGCCGAACAAACTGGCTGTCATGGTGATATGTTATATGATGACTTAGCGCCTTGTTTACGGACGAAATCGGTAGCACAGCTCTTATCAGTTAAAATTGATTATCCCAGGTAAGTTTATTCGCTTCATTTTGCTTACTTGTTTATTGAAATCTATTTTTCATCTTTAAAGATTTTTAGTTGGCTTCGCACCCTTCGTCGATGGTACGGTCATATCACCCAATACCGACTCAATTGACAAACTAACACTGCCATTAGGTTCAGCTATAGTTAGGTAAACTTTGAATATTTCTTCTTAAAAAAATTCCCCAAAAAATTAAATATTCGCGAATTATTTATTTTTTTATATAATTAAGTACATCGGGAATTGAATATGCAAACTTTCCAAAACGTAACCTCATCTTTTGTCTTACATCGGTTGAATCGCATTTGGATTTGAATGCTCAAGATTTGGAATTTGGCTTCAATGAAACGCGTCGTGATCGCATATTACGAACCTTTGTACGTAACAATTTTCACTACCACTTAAATGAAATATTTGCCGTACTCAAGGTCAGTTTCTAAAAGAAACATTTTATTTTTTTGATAAATTTTCACATAGCAAACGATCATTTTTAGAACGAATACACAGATTGGGAAAAAGCAATTCGTAGCCCGTTAAGTTCACGTGACGCTACTTTAGCATTTCTCAGTGACGGTCATACGGCATCCTCTTTGATTAAATTGGGTTATATGCACAATTTAAGAGGAGGGAAAAGTTATTTCCTGCACTTTAAACATCGAACTGTAGAAGAAGAATACCCACAAGTAAGTAACCCTCTCGGTCCTTTGCGATCATTAATAGCAATAAGAAAAAATTTTTCATTTTGCGAATTTTAGCGAACTGGTTCGGTACGTGGTGAAGATATACCATTTTGGTTAGGACTCCCAATATCACCGTTATTCCCACATAATTATACTACTCAGGAAAAACAAATTAGTCATCTAATGTTGCGTTATCTAGCGAATTTCGCCAGAACTGGGTATGCTTTGCGTGGAAATACCATTTTCTTAATAAAATAATCTTTATATATATATATTATATTTTTCATGCTCTACAGCAATCCAAATCAATCCTCTTTGAATGCACCTTTGCCTACATCCGCTTCTGCTTGGATTGCTTTGGCCATTCCTTCTATACCCCCGGTTGATTTTGAAAATCATCAAAAAATTAAACGGTCATCGACTCAAAAAACTACATCGAATATTAATAATATCATGAATAAAATTCAAAATATAACCTCTTTGAATATAATAATAAAAAGCAGTGTCACCGGTGATACTGTTGCCGCCGCCGCTAAGGAGGCTCTTAATTTGGCTGTGCTCTATAATCAACGTCGTACAAAACGCACCTATTACCAGCGTCATTCACGTAGCAATAACAATGATTCGCAAGATGAAGAGATTAGCAGTGACACAAGATATCCAATCCTAACGAATGCCAACGGAAATGATTACGAGCGTGGGGTACCATTTTGGGATGCCTACGATGTCATCAATCAATTGTACATGGAACTAGGTAAATATCAACATATGCAAAAATTTATATAAGTCATTTATCCGCCTGAGTGGCGAAAGGCAAAGAATCTCGACTGGCATGGGTTCGGATCTCAAGTGCGGTAGAGTTTTAAAGAGTTAAGCCGATAGCCTTATACGGTAATGTTTTAAGAATTTAGTCTTGGAATTTATTTCTCCGGCGAACTTAATAATAACTATAATACACAAGTCGTTTAACTTGTGTATCAAAAGTGAAGAAGAAGCATTACTAAACTAGAATGCCTTTTCTTTAAAACTTTTGAATTTTAAACCTTCGCGCCAGGGCTCAATTTATAAATTGATATTTCGGGTGCTTCCTTACATCCGATCGTCTGAAATTTCATACAGAGACCTTTGACTCCACTGACAATGGAATGCAGTGTAGTCAATACATCTGTAATATTGAATATGGCAAATAATCTTGATATTGAATCAGAGGTCAAGTATAAGGATTTGAAAAGCCGAATGTCCAAGTATCATTCTTAAAACAAGTTGCAGCACTGTAGTCAGGCAAGGACGACAATTGTGTACTCGCTATGGCCTCTACTCTACCTTTTCATATTGAAGGCTCTTCAATACACCAACTATTTAATTTATTTTGCAAAGACTTTATTATTTTTGAGATGCCTCCACCATAAGAAGCTACAAATGGGACTTTGTCGCCATAGAAAGGCTTGTAAAAAATAGTCCTAATTTTTATGTCGAATTATTATATTATTTTATCGTCAAACTCTAAGAATTACACTATTCTTGCCTAGAATGACTTTTCAAAACAGATCGTTATACGGGGAGCGGTCGAAAAAGTGATCCTGTCCAAACTATTGTCAATAGCGTTCGTTCTTGCGCCGACATATGCCAATGTACAAAATTTCATCCAAATATCCTATAGGTTGAACCCAAAGAAACAAGGCGGTCGAAAAGACAACCGTAGAGCTGCTCAGAAACCGATTGAAAAACATACATGATGGGTCTAACACAAGGATGTTGCATACATCCGCACAAATTTAACGTATTTAACGTAACGGGTCTATCACAAGGATGTTGCATACATCCGCACAAATTTAACGTATCTTTATACCAAAAGTGGTGTATGGCATAAAAATTTTGTTTATGTACCTCCTTACCGTAAAAACGGAAAAATTCAGCGGTTTTGTTATATAAAAATTCAGTACACAAATGAATAAAAATATGGAAAAATGTTTGATCGATTCAAGCTTTTATAGCTTTTAAGCCATCAAACATTCGAACTTTATCATATTATAATCCGACATTGATAATTTTAAACAACATTTAGATAAGTGTCCATCTGAAAATCTTTAAAACTCTTAATACTTTTAAAACCTTTAGGCAGTAAAGCGGAAATACAAAGCCATTATAGAGGACATAAACTATCGATGTGGTTAAATTTAATACCCCAACTACATCGTCACACCAATATCAACGACCTGTCCATGAGACATCATCAATTTCAGGACGATATAAATAATATGAATCTGTACGAAGGTGAGAACGCCATACAAATCAATGCAAAGCGGCGAGAATTTATATCTAAGTGTTTATAAAAATATAGGCATAGTGAGGCCACAACTGCAAGTAAAGCCGGCAGATGACGATGATGACACTCTCTTAATATCTACGACCAAACCAACATTATCGCCTAAGACTATTAAAGACGTAAATAACACACAAAAAACTCTAACAAGCTCAACAGGTAGAGTAGAATATTGTTCGCAAAAAGATTTCTAAATGCATTGAATGCTTTCCTTTTCTCCTTCTTCTTCTTCTTCTTCTTCTTTTAGAATGTGGTATAGATGGAGCTTTGTTTGTAGCCGAAATGACTACTCAATTACCGAATGACAATCGTTCATCAGTCGTAGAAACGAAAGAGAAAGATTTAGCTACTGCTTCCACTGGACTCATTGGTAATTTGGAAGTGTTGCGACGTTTAAGCAGTAAACAATTTCAAAGTTATACCACGGCATTAATAGCAACTGTTGCTGTTGGTTGTTTTCTACTAGTTCTCAATATTTTAATATTTGCCGGCATCTATCATCAACGTGAAAAGCGAGCCAGAGATGCTAAAACTAAAGAAGAACTCCAGGATAAGGACACGAGCAAAAATTCAAGTATGTTGAAATTAAACACTATCGGCAGTGAGAGTAGTTCCTTTAACGGTAGCGCTGCAGGTCTAAGCGGTAAGACTTCTATTGTCTTCGGTGAATATAGTTGTTACGATGAGAAATCTTTACAAAATAAAGATGAGAAGCTCATGGTAGAATTACCGCCACCTCAAATAGTAGGTGCTGGTGCGTCATCTTGGGGTGCCTGTTCCACCAGCACTTTGGATTTGTTAAAAACTAAACATTACACGTCTATAGATACAGTCAATGGAGGAGGGTTCAGCCTCACAAATTTAGGTTCCATGAGCGGCGGCTTGCAAAACGATCAAAATCTATTTGGTATTAATAATGGCATGGAAATGGTCACTTATAAAACATTGCCTCCTATGGGTGGCTTATTACTAGATAACGCTGCAACATCAACATCGGCCGCTTTAAAAAGCAAGCAAGCAAGTTTACATGTAGACTCGGCCGGCCAAATAAATCAATACGAATTTGCTTCGGTCCAATCCTCAGATCAAATGTCTTTTAGAGACATAGAGGATGCAGTGAAAGCATCAACTTCCGTAACCGATGTAACACAAGATGACGACATACCTGAACCCCCACCACCACCAAAATCCTTTCAAAATTCTGCAGGTTCAACGGTTAGCTCGATAGCCGGTGGCATACTAAGACAGGCTGGCACTGCATCATCTAACGTCTCGGCGGGCGGTAATAAAAAACGTGTACATATTCAAGAAATTTCAGTTTAACAAAAGTGGGTTCGTTTTTCTTATTATTAATCTTATTAAAAAAAAAAAACTCGCATTTTCTCACATTTCTTTTTCTGGCCATAAGATAAAAGAAAAAAAAATAAATAAATACAAAAAAAAAAACTAATTTTACAAAATATATTTTTATGAAAACTTAAGATTATGCTGAGTGTATATGTGTGTGTATGTGTTAAAATATTGATATAAATATATATGTGTACGTCAATGTCATACATTTATTTTTTTCTTAAATCATTTAACTAAATTGTATAATTTTTTTTCTTTTAATATTTCATATCGCGTAAAATGCAGAAGTTGTCTTTCACACAAGCCCACGCCCATCTAGTTTAAATATCACCACATTTAAAAAATATATATATATTCATAGCTTTTCCTACGAATGGTGACAATTCATTGAAAGCAGTTAAGATTTGTTTCTTATACAAACCGTAAACATCTTCAACTACAACGTAGCCGTGCGGAAAGCAAGTCCACGTATAGATAGGCGAGCGAAGCAAATACAAGTCATAGGGTTTCTAATCCGCACATCTAATCGGAATGACGACTTTTTATACGAATTCACTACACTACATGTCGATATATCATTCATAAAAAGCGAGGGGACATTGCTTTGATCAGTGCTTTGATTAGAAGACCTCAGAAAAACATATGTTTTGCTAAAAAACTTTGAATTCTGAATCAATTTACCAATGTCTAGTCATACGTCAATCTGTCTGTGTCTGTCACAAGCTTGGATTGGGCTTAAGAATAGCTCTAATCATCGACCCCAGAGCTATGGCCATGAAATGGAAGAAACTTCAATTTACACGTTATAACAAATGTAGATCCGAAAGTTGGTAAAAATATTTTCGAGAGGATCATGTATGAAACGAATGCGAAGAAAGTTGAGATACGGATTAAAAGAATACTTTGCCATTTTTGTACGGGGGCTAGGGTTTTCCTCCGAAAGTGTTTAGTGTTAAATTTTTTTTTTCTAATCCTTAGACACAAAATAACTAAAAATTGCTTTTTAAAGAATTGCTCGCAAATCGATGAATAGATCTTGCTTAGCCATTGTCACAAATTTGCTTTTAAATGTACGACGATCAGTGAGACGTTTGTCTCAATCCAAATCAATCCAAATTTCAGGCCGATGTTGCCTTTGAAGCGTAGATGATTAATCGGAAGGTGCTGCATTTTCCAACCTTTCTATAGTTTCTATAGTGTATTATCTGCTATGCGGGCCTAAGTTAAACGTTTGCTTCAACGAACATGGAAGGAGAAACAATTCGTTTCAGAATCTCAAGTTGATCGAGCCCCTGTAAATAGAAATGCCTACGCTTTACATATGCAACAAAAAAAAAACAGGCTTTGTCCGTCGATATGAGAAAGAACAATACATTTTTTTGTATAGTCTTTCTTGTAAGTCTTTCCGTCTCATTTGACAAGTGCAACCAAATTGTTATATAAATTAGTACATTATCGTCTAAGAGATATTTTGGTTGAAAAGACTATATCATATAGTATAGTATAAGATTTCTAAGGAAATCCTCTAAAAGACACAATGCTTTTGAACATATTTTTGTGGCTTATGTCATATGCGCGCTTTGAAAGTCAACTTCTTTTGTTATATAAGTTAGTCGTAGGCGCTTTGAAAGTCAACTTCTTTTGTTACATAGGGATTTCATAGACGCTCTAAAAGTCAACTCTTTCTGTTATAACCAAGCCGTACAAAAAATTATCTCATAATTAATTAAAAAGTTCCCCTTAAATCGCTTTAAATAAGTTCCATAGTTTTATAAAAACTCTTTGTTAACATACGTAAATACTTTGTTGCTAGACATAAATACAATTATTAAATGTGTAAATTATATATGTAACAAAAATAAAACGAACATAAATAAATAATTTAAAAGAAATTTATTCACCAAAATGGCTAAATGAATTATGCATAAAATATAAATGTTAAAATAATATAGAAAATTATATAATCAAATATATAACAATAAAAACTAATATTTTTTAAAATTACAAATCAAATTTATTCTTAATACCAGTGGCATGATCCACCATCAAATGGCTTGCATTAGCCCTGTCCATATATCGTCTTTTCAAAATCGGGCATTATATGAGTAGTAGTCGAAAAAGTGGTCCGACCCGAAGGACATTCACTAGCGTTCTTCATTCGGCCAAGACACGTCAGCGTACCACCAACATATTTCAGAAATTGCCGCATAGGTTGAACAAAGGAAAAGCAGACAAATGGGCGGATAGAAACACTTAGATTCAATCATTTTCTGAACCGATCGGTATCATAAACGGAGGGTCTATCTTAATTCCTTTTGGGTGTTACGCGCATCCGCAAAAACTTAATATGTCTTTGCATCATAAGTAGTCTAGTGGTGGTATAATGATAATTAAAAAAAGGCCTATATATTTGTATGTGTGGGTATAACATAACCAAGAACCTGCTAAAACACCATCAAATACGTAAGTAACCACATAACCGATGTGGCAGAATAATGGCAGAAATTGTTGTTTTATGCAAATAGTTAAGTACAACACAATTAAACTTCTCAACTAAGGCAAACTTTTCAACGATTTTTCTTTTAAATATTTTTACATACAGCATACGTTGTGGGCGAAGAAAAATTCGAATATAACTAATAAGAGCCTGTAAAGGCGATAACTTAGGCCTGTTGAAGATTTAGCGAATCTTCACACGTTGAAGTATCAGGCTACAAACAACAAAACTTAACGCACTTAAATTTCGGACAAAACTAAAAAATGCCGCCTGTTTTCACCTATGTTATGCGATAGTATTCGATACATTACCGTAACTTTAGACGAGCTGTACAAATTAATATTATTATATTAAATATGATAAACCTTTTGGCCCTTTAAAATCAACTCTAACTTCACAGCCTTTGATTAGCTCCATAAGGTCATGAGTGCGAGGGGACCGTCCCGATATAATCAAATCAACTCATACGGCTGCAACTAATAAATCGATTAGATATTCACTTCCCGAAACCCATGGCAGAGTTCTGCTTAGTCTGTTTCTGCATGCATTAGTTAAACAAGTCCGTTGACAATACCGGTAACTACCTTACTTATCTTTTTTTTCTTGCCAAATCCACTCATTCTTGAGCACTCCGTAACCTCCGTATCCTTAGCCCATTTTGATCATATAAATGGAGAATCATTTCAGGTTCGACACTTGATATCAGGAGTGGATTAATGTCAATGCCAACGAAAAAATCGGATTTTATATCCGGGTTGCTGAAACTCACGACATGAATTTTTCACTTTTCCACCAGCATTTCTTTTCGTAATGTCGACAGATTACCAATCTTTACATTGAACTCGTTTATTTCTAAACAGATGGTAAGAAGTCAGAAGTTACGTTCTAATATATTTTCAAGGCCATACTTTTAGCAACTGACGCGCGCGAGACCGTAAGGTTTTGACTATGCTTATTGCTTTATACGCGTTTAAAGGCCAAATATTTGTATAAATATAAAAGTGTTAAGGGTGTAAAAGTGAACGAATTATATTAATTTCATTGAAGTTTTCTCGTGATTTCAATTTTGGTTCTTGCGATCAGCGCTTTTACTCTCGAGAATAAGTCTTTTTCGTGTTTTTGTTTTTGGTGATAACAGCTTTTTCTCTTGGCTTGCTGTTTGTTTACCGTTGCTTCGGCATTGTCAAATTTATCTCTGAGAGATAATTTTTGTGATTTTGTTTTCTCTATTTTTTTTTTTTTTTTGGTTCTTTGCAGTGTCAACGTAACGGAGAAGTTTCCTTAAATTTGTAGATAAATTTTGTGTTGTGGATCCTTTTGAATTTGTTTTTTTTTTTGTGCTAATAATTCACTTTTATCTTTTTGTTGATTTGACATGGAGTGCTTATATACACCATGTCGCGCAAAAGCAAGCCCGGAATCAGATAGATTCGGTTCTTGTTGGCTTTGCGAGCGCTTTGGTCATGCAAAGCGTGCCAGTATTCTCGGCCGTGCTGCTGACGCAGTCGCTGACCCTTCTAAAGGCTTAAGATGGTCATGTCCTGACTGGAGAAAGCGGGACATAGACTTCTACAAATTGTTCACGGAGACGAGAAAGAGTTTCTCTGAATTGAGCAAAAATCTCGTCTCCTTGTAGGAGAAGTTTGAAATAATTAAGACAAGGTTTGATGAGTGTCGTTTTATTGAGCACTCATCTTCTTCCACAGCTAGTAAAATTACTACTCGTAGTGTAGCGTGTGGTACCTCTAATTCCTCCTAAGTCCGATTCTTTGGTGCAAGTTAGTGCTTCCATAATGTCCTCAAAGAACGTTAGCGATGCTGATATGGTTGAGTCGGTCTGCAGCAAAAAAGCTACAAATAAGCCGGGAAGTCTTTCTGGTTTAAGCTATGCTGAAGTTGCAAGAATATCGTCTCCTAGTGGTATCACTCACTCAACTCAGGCGTCTTCACCTAAAACTAATAAAGAGCAATATAAATCAACCTCTCCACCTGACTGTTCGAACGTGAACGCTGGTCACCAGACTGGGCAAGTCGCTCAAGCTGCTTGTGCAAGGGTGATAACCCTATCTATATTCTCCCCAACTCTAAACTCCCCTGCCGTGATCCCTCCTGTTACTAGTAATGACATTTGCTTGACGGCAGTTCCTCCTAGGAAAGTAATATTTGTGTCAAGTCTGGCACTTGAAAGTCCCATCAGTCGACTTAAGGCGCGTTAGCATTTTCAAAATGGCTCCTTCTCAATCTAGAACAATCTCTTCTTTTAAAATAGTAGTTCCGACTGAAAACAGTGATACGTTATTCACTATTCAATAAATCACTACAGCCAGTATAATCCTTAATTAAGGAATTTGCCCCTCGAGATCGTCACCGCAATACCAAATCAATAGTCTTGTCGCCTTCAAAAAACTAAATGTTTCTTCAGGCTCATTATCTCTCATTTATCAATATGTTAGGGGCCTAAATTCAAAAATTCGTTCAACTTTCCTAAATTCAGCAAGCACGGAGTTTTTCTGTTTGGCCTTCACTGAAACTTGGCTAAAACCCGATCTTCATTCGTCGGAACTTTTCCATAATTCTTTCCAAGTCTTTAGAAATGATCGAGTGAATCGCATTTGTGCCATATCTGCGTCAGTGCCGTCCAATTCAATAGAATTTTCCACTTCTCCTGACGTTGAATTTATCGCCACTCGAGCGAAAATGTCTAACAGACAGCTATTTATAACCTGCTCCTATATTCCCCCAAATTCTGATATCTCCATATACAAGAAACAGGCTGCCCTCATTTGTGAAGTGTCCAAGCGGTCTAAACCCCCCCGATATGGTCGTTGTATTGGGTGACTTCAACTTGCCTCAAGTCTCTTGGTGTAACAGTGATAATTCTGGCTGTTTGATTCCTACTTCAATATCTGATAGGGCTGTTGTGTTCTTTAATGAATTATTTGATCATAATTCAGTTCAATATAACCGTACCAATTGCAATGGTAGACTGTTTGATCTCTGCTTTGCCAATTTTCCTGAGATTAAAGTAAATCGTTGTCCACCTTTTAGATTTACTAAGGATCCTTATCATCCATCTATGTGCGTTTCCTTTCATCACAAGAATGGTTCGTTGAATTGCCTTAATGTGCCAAATCAAACTTTTTCAAACAAATATTATGATTTTCATAAAATCAATATTGTATTGCTAAAAAACCATCTTTCACATATGAGGCTTGATTTCTCAACCGGAAGTATTGAAAGTTTATCGTCATCGTTCTGCAATACATTAAATCTAGCTATTGCTGCATCTGTTCCGATCAAGCAGTGCCGACCTCGAAGTAGTTGTCCCCGTGCCACCATTTCTATTGCAGATATCTTCAGTTCATTAAATCCTCTCTATTTGCTAATCCTAAATACATTTTTAAATTTGTTAATTCAAAAAGAAAAATTTCCACACATCCCTCGCACTTTTCTTTTAATGGCTCTGATCCCTCGGATTATTTTGAAATCTCAAATCTGTTTGCTGAGTATTTCCGACCAAACTTTTCGACTGCTAATTTCGATTTATCTACAAACTACCCATATCCCATAACTAACTTGTTTTCAATTCCCAATTTGGTTATTTCGAAAGATGACGTTTTTAAAGGATTGAGTTCTCTAAAATATAGCTGTGCGCCTAGATCTGATGGAATTCCATCATGTGCTTAAATCTTGCGCTGTCGAGCTATGGGGAGTTATCTCCAAAATTTTTAACCAGTCCTTGAATTTAGGTGTTTTCCCTTCGTGTTGGAAGAGTAGTTTCCTTATTCCTATTCACAAAAGTGGAAGTAGACAACTTGTTAAGAACTACAGAGGCATAAGTGTCTTGCCTAAGTTGTTCGAGCGAATTGTGACTCGGCATTTGACCTTTGCCATTAATTCGTATATTTCTCCACACCAGCATGGCTTTCGGAAAGGTCGATCTACGATCACCAATTTGTTAGAATTTACCTGTCCTGTTTTCAAGGCTTTTTCTAGTGGCTCTCGCACAGGTGTTATATACACTGATTTAAGCAAATCGTTTGATTTGGTTAACCATAACTTACTTATCTTTAAACTCCAAGCCTCTGTCTTTCCTTTCTATTTAGTGAAATGGATAAGCTCTTATCTGCACAATAAATCCTTCAGGGTTTTGTTTAACTTCATCACCTCGGATGAATTCCCCGTTATGTCTGGCGTACCTCAAGGAAGCCACTTAGGTCCCATTTTATTTAGTTTATACATTAACGATCGTCCATCGGTGATTAATTCCAGCCAGACCTTAATGTATGCTGATGATGTGAAACTGTTTTCTTCCTTCCCTGTTGAATCGCAATCACATCAGCTTCAAGGTAACTTGAATAATTTGAAAGAAAGTCATTCATTACTCATTATTCCATAGATTCGCATAAGTTGGAGGACGTCGATTCGATCACGATTGACCAGAAGTTACGTTTTAACTTGCATATTGAGCTCTCGTTAGGCAAAGCTAGGTCGGCGCTTGGTGTTATAAAAAGGTGGTGCCAAAGAGCTTGATGATCCTTACATTACGAAAAGGCAATACATGTGTTTGGTTAGACCTATACTCGGGGTTGCCTCTGTTGTGCCGAGTCCTTTCTATAGACGCTACGTAGCTTCAATTGAATCTGTTCAAAAATAATTTTTGCCCCCCTTATGATAGGTTGCTTCTGCTATCCTTACCGTCTCTTGAGAAACCTAGGCGTTTCATTCTTTATGAAAGTAATAAATGGTACTATTCACTCGCCCGCATTACTTGGCGCATTAAGCATTAATGTCCCTAACCGCTTCCTTAAGTTGTTTATCTTGATTAAGCTTAGTCAGCGTAAATATAATTATGAGCAATTAAACCCGCTCAAAGTTGTTTGCAAGAACCTAAATTACGTCTATCACTTATTCTCATTATCGGACTCTTTAAAGTCCATTAAAGCAACATTGCTTAATACACGTGATTTACCCATGTCGTACCTGAACTAGCTTTTAACAATAAATAGTCATTATGATTCGAAAATTAATCGATGTTAACTGCAATCTGTTGCCAAGCTTATGCATGTTTGCGATAGCTTAGGGGTTCATTTGCAACTTGGTCTTGTACCGCTTGTAAGTGTGGCTCTATGCTAGTTGTGTACATGCTTTTTTTCTTTTTTCTTTTTTTCCTTCTTATTTGTTTTATTGGACTTATACCAGTTTTAATATTAATTACTACAAATTTTGCTTTAAGAGTCAATTGAACTCGACTCGTTATTTGTTAGTTGAGTTTCATGTATAAGTAGAATTAAAATAAATAAATAAATAAATAAATACTGAGTGCATGACGATTAGATCAAAATAGATAAATGCACTATGCATTTTTTCTTCCGTCTACTCATGGCTATAATCCTCGTTCGCCTAAAGGAGATCTATCTGTTCTAAATACGAACCAAAGTGCGCATTTTAGTTTTCTAACAAAAATTCAAATTTAGTCGACCTACCTAAAGTTTGTACGGAATGTTCACAATTTGATTCTATCAGGAAAAAACATAAATCCTTCTCAAAACAATGGTTTTAATTAAATTTCTTTAACATGATCGATTATTATTGACTGTTTAAAGTAACTGTTGAGTACTTTAAGCACTTTATTTATTTCAAGTGAAAAAATATTAACAGTCGAATGCAATTGACTCTTATACTAATTATTACTAAGAACATGTATAAAGTATATAAGAAGATGTAAAGAGAAGAAAAAAAAATAACACAAACAATTACATAATAATTCCTGTATAAATAAGTAAGAAAAAAAAAAAAGAAAAGAAGAGATGTTAAGATTGCAAGTTAGTTTATATACGACGTAGGCAAAGCGCGCGGATTAAGCAAAGTTGTTTTGATAGATTTTAAAGAATCCGATATTGAAATTAAGTGAGAGACATCATTTAGGGTGCTGCAAATAACTCTGAACGGGTTAAACAGCTGATAATTGTATTTACATTGGCTAAGCTTAATCAAGATAAGGTGCCTAGAGAAACGGTTAGGGACATTAAAGTTTATCTCACCAAGTAATGTGGATGAATTGATTGATACAAGTGTACAGTATCATGTAAAGTCGGAGTATCTCTCTTTTTCAAAAAAGGAACAAAAAATGGTAAAAAAGCAAAGAGCATGTACACAGCTAGCAAAGAGGCACACTCACAACAGGAAAAAATTTAAGTTGCAGCTGAACCCCTAAGCCATCGTAAACATTCAAAAGCTTGGCAATCGATAACAGTAAACAGCACCAGTTAATTTTCGAATCATAACCAGATGCTAAGAGTGCAAGTTGGTTTAAATACGACATAGGCAAAGCCATTAAAGCTTATCTCACCAAGTAATGTGGATGAATCGATAGTACTCTTAATTAACTTAATTAAGCAGGAGACACCAAAAATAAATGTACGTTTCTCAAGTGCCGGTGAGGATAACAGAAGCAACCTATTTTCATAAGTAGGCAAAGAGACAAGCGGGTCCCAACACAAAGTTCTATGTGCAAACAGTAAGAATTGCGTTTGGACGGATGCAACTGAGTCGTCTACATAACACTCTTTGGAAGGAGACCGCACAGCAGAGGCAAACTCAAGTATTGATCTAACTAAGCACATGTTTAGTCTTTTTGTAATGTAAGGATCCTTAAGCTCTTTGGACCAACCACGGACCTAGCTTTACTTAAAGGGAGCTCAATGTGCAAATTAAAACGTAATCTTTGGTCGAATAGAACCTCTAAATCGATGAACGAATCTACATTTTTCAACTTGTGTGAATCAATAAAATACCGTATATAGAATGACTTCTCTCTTGACAAAGAAAGCTTCTTGCACCATGTAACCAAATTATTGACACTGATAAGATTGGGATTCCAACAAGAAGGAATAAAACGGTTTAACATCGTCAGCTTACCTTAAAATCTGGCTGGATTTAATCACCGTGGGCAGATCATTAATGTATAAATTTAATACAAGAGTTCCTAAGTGGCTGCCTTGGGACACGTCAGACGTCATGGGAAATTCTTGCGAGGTGATGAAGTTAAACAGAACCCTGAATGATCTGTTATGCTGATAAGAGCTTGTCTATTTCACTAAGTAGAAAGGGAAGTTAGAGGCGTGGCGTTTGAAGATCAATAAGTTATGATGAACTAAGATGGATATATACGACATCCGTGCGAGAGCAACTGGGAAAAGTGTTGAAAATATGGCGAGTAAACTCTAAGAGATTCGTGACAGTGGATCTTTCTTTCCGAAAACTGTGCTGAAATGGAGAAATATAAGATTTGACAGGAAAACCTAAATGCTGAGTAACAATTCGTTCAAACAAATTTAGGTAAGACATCTAACTTTGCGACGTCTCTATACTTCTCAGTGTGATGAATATTTCCATATTTGTGAATTGGAATTAGGAAATTAGTCTTCCAACGCAAAGGGAATACATCTGATGTCAAAATCATTGAAATAACACCACATAGCTCGATAGAGCATCACTTAAGTGTATCCCATCAGGTTAAGATGGAATCCCATCAGGTTCAAGCGCTCTACCATATTTTAGAGACCTCGAATCATCTAAAATGCCATTTTCTGAAATGATCAAGCTAGGAATCAAAACGAAGTTAGTTATCGAACCGGAATTGGCAGTTCAAAAATTTCGTCGGGAATATTCAGCAAAGAGATTTGAGGTTCCAATATCACCAGAGGACTCAGAGCCGTTGAAAGAAACATGCGAAGAATATATGGAGATTTTCCTTTGAAGTTGACAAACTTAAAAAAATATTTAGGATTTACAAGCAGTGAAGATTTTATCAACTGAAGTAATATTAGTGGTTAAGGTAATGAAATCTGTGTCTTGCAGCAAATAGACGAAATAGTCGTAAGCAGAACCACTTTTCATAAATTTTTTGAAAAGTTTGTTTCTCCTATTTTTGTAAGACTTAATTGACTTGTTAAAAAGTGGCAAGCACTTGCTTCGAGGGCGACGTTGCTTGATCGAAGCGGATGCAAAAATAGCTTTAATCCATTATAGAATGATACTAGTATGGCTTCAATATTTCCAGCAGAAAAATCGAGCATAATGCGTGAAAAATGAGATTTAAGCAGGATAATATTGGTTTATTTATTTGAGGAAGTTGGATTTGACACATTAGGATGCAACGGACCATCTGTCAGACAAAATAGAGATTGCGAAAAAAAGAAAAAACCAAAATTTTTTCACGTACACAAAAATGATCTCTCAACTGAGCCGCAAACTTCACACTATTAAAGACACAGTAGAAGTAGTAGTAGTAGTAGTAGTAGTAGAAGAACTGCAAACACGCGAAAGAACAAGAGACTTATTGACGAGAGCATCACGTGCTGATCGCAAAAACCAAAATGAATATCACAACAAAAAGTTCAATAAAATTCGATTAATTTAAACACATTTATACTTTTATAAATAATAAAGCTTTATACGTGTATAACGCTATAAAGCGATAAGATAAAAAAAAACATTTCAAAATTTCTTCATACAAAGTAACACTATGGCCACAGCACGCGCGCTGGGCTGCCAAACTGGCGCAAGCAACTACTAACTTGAACTAAAATGTTAAAAATTCGCTTTACGTAAACCTCTACGTGTGTATTCAGGTCGGAATTTGTTCCTAGGTTTACCTAGCACGTTACATACAACGTTCAACGTCCGGGAGTAATAATTTGTGGCTACCTAACTTTCAAAACCCATGCGTACTGCAGGTGCGTCGCACATGCGGTAATTTCTTCTTTATTCAAGTGCCAATTTTAAGACACCTTGATATTGATGAGTTATTAAGCAATTTACAATTGATTGTCGTTTAATGGACTTTTTTCCTATTTTAATTAATTCCCTTATTTATTTAATTTAATTTTACCAACAAAATAAAATTTCAATTTTATTATGTGAATAAAAGTTCCATCGATTTTATTTGCAATTGCAGAATTTTTATAACCATTTTTTTTTCACATTTCAATTTATGTTAAATAAAATCATAAATTATATTTACCGTACCAACAAATGTAAACATGATAATATTTGTCTTGTCGGATATGTGCGCTAAAAGCGAGCGCAAGTTGCTTTAATCGGACCGCATGTTTTTCTGATAAATTTTAATAATTTCTACAAATTATGCAGCCATACATGAAGATGATTTACCGAATAATATTGAACATTTTGTTAGCAATTCAAAAAAAAAAAGGAAAATTACATAAAAATAGACAGACAGATGAACAGGCGGCCATGCTTAAGTGCATTCCAAATTCGAAAGTGGCCAAAAATTTATATACTTTATGGGGTTTTTGAAGCTTGTTTCTGCGCCTTATAACGGTATTGAAAAAAAAAATTAATATTGGGTAGGCGTAGTCAATTTTATGTATGCAAACATTTGCTTCTTAAGCCTCTATGTTTTTATTTCTCTTTACGCGAGGTTGTTTTTAAAAATAGTCTTCTTCATTATTAGTAAAATCCTCTTTTATATGTCCGAATGTTGGCTTGAATGGTTCTTCTTTTTAAATTGTCCTTTTTTACAAGGTTGAGCATTCCTTGATTTTATATACACTTATGCACTTGACTTGAGAAAAGGTCCCTAAAGATGGTACTTTTATCTCTCTCCCTATTCGTACTATGTTAAGTAGCTGTGAGCAAAAACGGGGAGAAATGGTTGTGAGCCTCCCTCTTAAAGTATTGCAACTGGTTGATTTATGGTTTAATCAGAATTAACATCAGATGCATTGCCAATACCTATTATAAAATTAATGAACGTGCCTATAGATCTACCTTATTACTCTATGGGACCTATTCGCATAATAAATTTCCTTCATTCTTCTTCGTTGGAGTAAATATTCACACAAGATTTATATTAACAGAACCTAAACGCGACACTATTTTCAAAAAGTTTTTCTTTGGATAGTTACATGTATTTTTTCTTTATGGGTAAAGATCATTTTCGGGCTTAAGCTCAATTAGTTTTTATTTTTTTAATTCTAGCAGTGATGGAAGATGAGCAACAGAATAACGAAAACCCAATACGTGAAACGCATTTTTAGGCATTACATTATATAAGGTACAAATACAACTAATGTTATCTATCTAGTGAATGTTATTAAATTCTAGATTGCTACCAACACTCACGCAAACAAATCAATGTTAATCTTCCAACTCTTG
This sequence comes from Glossina austeni, assembly GCA_000688735.1. NCBI lineage: Eukaryota > Metazoa > Arthropoda > Insecta > Diptera > Glossinidae > Glossina > Glossina austeni. The sequence goes on along the minus strand of KK502423.1, from coordinate 615,184 downwards.
CTTTAAGTGTACAACGTTAGCGTTAATTTCACGTTGGGAGTCCTTGGGCTTCTTAATTCTTCGTTCTGGGGAAAAATCTGTGTCATCTGCAGAAAAATTCAAAGTTTTTTGGGAACTCTTGTGCTTTTTACTTTTTCGTGTTGTAGAACAAGTGGTTCCATCAGTAGAATAATCCACAGTTTCGGTTTTAATCCTTGAATCTGGTTCTTCTTTAAATTTCCGAGGAGTGAGAAACCCCTGAGCGTCGGAGGAATTATCTAATTTCTCCTTTTTAATTTTCCTAGGCGTGATTGGCAAAAATTCCTCCATGTTTTCTAATAAATCGGGTTCTAATGCTGCTTGAATTCCATTGACAAATTTTTCGGATTTTACTACTGCAGCGGGGCTAATGCTATGTTCATTTGCTATAAAGGATTTCTCAGTTTCGATTTTTCCCGTTGGGTTAAGCAAAGCAAGATCTTCGGCATCACTGCAAGAAATTGTTGGTTCTTCTTTAATATCTTGTAGTAAAGACGAAGTGAAAATTTCAAATTGAAGACGATTGTAATCAGGCGTCGATACGAGCGATTCAGGAGCTGTTGTTTTAACTTTTTTCGCTCTTGATTTTGTTGATATTTTCAAGGAATTGTCGGAAACTTTCCTTTTTTTAACTTTTTCTTTACTTTCCAGGGGAGCCTCAGGTAATTCCTTTTCGTCAGACGTCAATTCCTCTTTGATCAGGTTTACAAGTTCTCCAAGCTCTTCAGCACTTTCCACTTTCTGCAAATATATATAGGAAAACCTAAATATGGAGGAGAATTTTTATTCATCAAATAAATTTACTTTTCCCATCTGCATTTCCTTTCCATTCGCTGTTAAGAGTTCCCCTTCTATGTAGGGGTAGGGATGAAGCAGATTATGATTGACAACACGAAACTTCACCTCCTGGTCCATTTGAATATCTTCTTTAGCCACCTTATATGGAAACTTCAGGTGAGCGTTAAATACACGATATAAAATGACACCCAAATGTTTCGCACCAATATGTTTAATAATGCCGGTCAACACTGCTCCTATGGCCGGTTTAAAAACGTACACATCCGCATTGTAGTTGATATGCAAGTGATAATCATCCGCGCGCAAATCAGCCAAGGGTCCTAAAACTTTAATATTTTTTATATCTAATATTATACCGTCCAAAGAGACGTCATAGTAACCAATTTTTGTGCGTACTATGTGGGCTTTTAATTTGGTCTTAAAATCGTCCAAACAATAAGGACCTATGGACAAATGCATATTGGTATTCACTTTATGAACACACGCCCCTTCCCTTTTTGTATGTAAATCCAATTCTTTGGTTGAATATTTCACATATTCCCGCAATCTTTTCGCCATTCTTCTTTCGAATTTTCACTTAAAAGTTTCGAAAATGCCTTTCCTTACGCTTTAAGTAAATTATAAAAAAAACTACTGTTAAAACATGTGGTGGAAAGCGTTTAATAAGTGATGCCAACATTTGAAAATAAGTGACAAAGACCGTACGGTTTAGTAACAGGAAAGTATTCATTTATACATTTATACATTTAACATGGAAATCCCGTTATTCACTTTGGGAGCTACCATAATAAGGCATGATTCCTATTATCGTAATAAGACTTCATCTTTGCCAACTTTGTGTAAAACGTTATGGGAATTGACAAACCATATGATTATGTAAGTACGCATACAAGCTGTTTTGCAATCGAAAGAGATAGACACACAAGAAGAAATGATAGTTTCTTTTTAAGTTGTGTATGTAATTTGTGTTTATCTTAGCCTAATGTAATTTTTTTTTTACATTATATGATTTGCGGTTTTGCTTTTTACCATTTACGAAAGAAAATAAGCATGAAATGAAAAACAAGCAATATAGCCCATTTCAAAGTTGAAATATATTCATCAAATTGTTTTATTAGAGCGCAAAATATCTCTCGATTGTAGCATAAAATTTAAGCAGATTATGAAGATTAACAAAATAATATCTCGAATTGTAAAACTTCAAGCTAACGAACAAAGTTCCATACTAAGTATCATAAACTTGTCGTTTATGTTTTCATTGATTTCATTGATTTTATTATTTTAGATTCTAAAATCATATGTTTTTGTTTATATTTTCTTGTAAACCAATGTGGTAGCGCGGTTTCCATTATGTTTACCACTGGGGTCTTTTTAACGTGAAAACGAAAATACGGAATGAAACAACACACTGTGTCAGCCCTCTTACTGCTTTGTCAACCGTAAATCATAACAATAATTTATGGGTACATATTTGGCTTGCAATATGTTAACGAACCAGAAAGTTGTGGATACCTGTGTGCTTTTTGCAAATCAAATGAGAATCCATAATATGCCCCGGGAATTTTTTTTGTTTTTTTCTGGTCCTCGGCAAGACAATTCCTAGCTCGTTCGGCATATGGCAAATGCAAATCATGACTTTGTCTAAGATGTAATTTCTCTTCCTCATCACTGCATGCTTCGATTTTTCACATGCGAGTAAACATATAAGCTTTGGCTACATCATTAGTATGCTATTCGTGAAGCCATGCCTATTCCTCTTAAGCGCCATTACTACTAAAAAAGATTCTTCAAACGTATGCCTTTTCGTGCGACATGTGTCCAACCACGTCCACATAATATTTGCGATGGAAAATTTTGCCTTAACTACAACATCGATACGCATGTCTGTGGCTATGCCTCAGTTTCATGATCCATAAATCAACAAATAAAATCAAGTTACTGTTGTTGTTGCACGTGACGCATGGAAAATCCTCAACTCTAATCCCTCTGCTTACCCCATTGCACCACATATAGACGACCTAAAATAACATTTTCAAATCCCGCTTGACAAACTACATAAAAGCAACCTCTTCTATACCTCCTAGCACAAACGCAATAACCAAAACAACACCCGCTTAGTAAGGCAATAAACATAAAACTTAATATAAAAAATTACAAAAACAAAATCACCACCATCGAAATTCGTACAATTTCAGGTGGTGCGCTGTTCTAGTCTCTGCATGCTTTTATGGCTTGCCATTTAACAGAGTTCCCCACGACTGCTTTGCCACTTTTTCCCATTTACCAGATGGTAAGGATTTTTTATTGACCATTTTTCTTATTTATTAAAAGCAACTCTGTGCTCCCTCCATTCTCAACATATGGTACTTTTTTTTAATTTGGTATAAAAGAAAAAGGCAGCTAACGGCTTTAAGCGAAATTTCACGAGTGCACGAGTTACATCGGAAAAATTGTTAAGTAAAAGAAAATATGTAAAATGATAATAACGAGCACCTTTGCCATCATAAGATAACGGCACTATATTATTATTACTTTGTCAAATTTGTTAATAATATAATATCCAACTTCATCATTAACTTGTAAGTGCATTTGATAATATATCTATATATTTATCACGTCTACTTGTAGTCCGGATGGAGCTATAATTGTCAAATTAAACTTATGAATGCCCTTCGGATGATCGAAAATATTTCTAAATTTTAACAAGAAGTTGTTGAAGGTGTTTTCTTCTTCATTATGTTAAAATACGTTTTACTTAGTGAATTATTTTTTATAACTGCATAAACAGAACTATTCAAATTGATTAATGGGTTAATATTTATGTCCGTATCCTAGTGAAAATCAAACTGATCAGAAAACTCAGCTACGTAGGATGTGTGATAGATCTCAATTGATAAAGGTGGTGAACTCTAATCTTTATGTCTCAAAAAAAAGTTAAGTATTTTCAATGTCATTTTAATTTGGTGCATCGCAGCTGTAATGGCTATCTCGGCCGAATTTTATTAAAAAAACAATCAAAAGCAGCTTTTTTTGAAGATGAAGTAATTATTTTTTTTTATTTGAATTAATTTGGTGCAACAAATTTGACGCTACAATATAGTTAGTAGAAAGCAAAAATTCTTACATGTGCGTGCAGTTATGTTTTCTTTAATTTTCTTTAAATAACAGTTAGCGTACGATTATGGCTAAAACTGAATTGAATTGGAAGATTTACTTTTACTGGGAGCGGTTGCACAAGAGTGAGCTCAAAAACTTGCCCCTTTCGATTCAAATTTTTCGGAATAATTTAGAATGGCGAAATAGTTTTTTCATAATAACACTTTTCAAAATAAGGCGTTGTAAGTAGTAGCCGAAATAGTGCTCGCAATCATTTGGAATTGCGCCCGTTTTGGAACCAAAACTCGTCAGTATTCTAAATGATATCAAAATATGTCAAAAATAGCCATCAGTAAATTAAAACATATAAAAATGTAACATAGGTTTTCATAAAAACTCAAAATTTGCATGAAATAAATTAAACCGTAAAGATGCGCAAAACCACATACCAAACTGTCACCATAAAGCTTTTTGACTTCCGTAAAACGGTTGGTATCTACCAATCGGACAATAACTTCGCGAACATCGGAAGTGAATGCGTAAAATGAAACCATCTGTTACAAGTGACTTGCTAAAATCCGTTATGAAATTTTTGAAATTTCAGAATCTTCTCATTCTTGTCGACTAATGGTACTAATGCCGGTTCAAACCTTAGACATAACTTCGACATGATTTTAACGTAATGTAGATTTAAAATTTCTTCGAATTTTGCCACGGATTTATGAATGAATGCAAAAAATGATTATAAGCAAACTTAAGGCTGTCCAATTTCCTTGCGTCTTCCTGAAGATCTTAAGACTATTATCAAATTCATTCTCTTGAAACTTGAAATTTTGTTTCAAATATAAGGAAAAATGCTGCATGAAAGAATAACTTTTCGAAAAGTATTGATCCAAAGACTATTGATGTATAAATAATGAAGGCGATTGCTGAAAGTGTAAATAACTTTCCTGGCACAAGTGCACCGATATTCACATTGCCTAAATATTCACTCACTATTTGTACGAACATTTTTGCCACTTCAGTAGTTTTTTCGAAATTTTCGCTTTGCAATTCTTCCATCCTCTTCACTTTGCTGGCAAATAGATAAAATGTTCCTTTCTTTATTACTAAAAGATGAAATTGCTCTTCCAAATTGCTGAAGTCCGCGTTTATGATCTGCTTTATATCTCTAACAGAATATCCATCAAATATAATTTTGAGAAATGAAACAATAATACAAACCTCATGTCGTTAATTAATTCATCATAACCGTGAAGTAGCTTGTTCCTAGTGGCTGTAGATTGTCGCAAACTGATAACATCATCCTCTGTACCGCTTAGTAGACTAGAATTTCTGCAAGCATTCAGCAAATTTTTCGTTGATTTCAACGTATTGATTCCTTCTTAACAGTTCTTCCTGTTCTAGAATCTCGGTTTCCGTCAATATGTTGGAATCGGTGATGTTGTACGCGAAGATATCAAAAAACTTGGGAATACGCTCGTCACAAAATATCCATTGATTTGAAGTATTAAAATTAAGTTTCTTAAAAATTTCTATGTTCTAAAATTAATCAGCAGCGTATTTAAAATTGTATAAATAAAAGATAACTCAACATGCATGAAAAAAATACAAAATTTGCTCTTACATTTACTATATCTCCCATTTATGATTTCAGTAATGGCTACCAATTAGATACCGTTCTGTTACTTCCCGTATTTACGGGCATGTTTGGTTTGGATCGTTTCGTTCGTTTGGGCTATTATGGTATAGCCAATTATTAAAAATATAATTAAGATATTGTGAAAAACAACTACAAACCTATTCAGCTGCTTCCTTTAACACCATCGATAACTGGACCACTTGGAAATATTTGCTCTTTAGTATTTTAAAGGTAAAAGCTCCAAATGTGCATAAACGTCTTTTTAATTTCATTTAACAATCATCTATGAGAGAACCATTACTATTACTTTTGAAATTGTCTTCTAACTCAAAGCTTTCCTTTATTTTGTTAATTTGCACTTGACATCACTGCTGGGCTTAACGTACAAATAGTTTTATTGTTGTTTATGCACAATAACAAGATACACTAAAAATTATTAAATTTCCACTCTTTGTAAAATAAATGTACGTTAGCCTTATATTTCTTAATACATCATATATGGTATGTACATGTTTTCAATACTATTTTCATATTTATTACTGTTATTTCGCTTATATATTATGCTTCATTGTTTCGGAAAAATAGTCACGTATACTATGCATTATTTTCTTGTTTCATTTAAATCTCTTGTAAAGGAATTTGGCTATTTCTTCTAATTGATCGAATTTTAGCAATTATGTGTCCATAATCGTGTTTAAATTTTCTACTATTTTATAATTCACATTAAAATAGTTCTGCGTCCCTGGGGGCTTTCTTAAAAAAAAAGAAACATTAAGAAAGTGTATCTTCTTCTCCTGCTTAAGCACACGATGACAAAAAAAACTATGGCTCCCTATAATATAATATTTTCTGCTTTATTATAATGGTCTTGCCGTTAACAGGCCTAATTCACTCTCCTTTAATATACCTAAACAAAAGAAAAAAAATAAAGTTAATACAAAAGTAAACAAACGTGTTTATTGATTAGCAATAAAGATTAATTATTAAATAAAAAATTTTAATTTTTTGGGTAAGACCAGTTTTTGAAGCGCGTAATGTTGCCGGAGTTTTTGCGACGTGCTTTGAGCATGTATCTGCACGACCATGGCAAATTTCAACTAACTGCAAGTACGAACTCGGGCAGTTTTGATATGTTATATGAATTTCTCGAAGATAAACTTTATAAAAGTTCAATTCGCTCCCCTATTTCAGCTAGATGTAGGCTCTTTCGTATACTCGTGTAAGTATTGCTATATGAAGATCACATCTAAATTCATTCGAATGAATTGCGATTTCTTAGATATTTAATGTATGGGATAATGGACAAAATGTCTCACTTTCACTTAAAATAGGGGTTTCAATTGTGCGCGCGAATTCATTTACGAAACATGTAAATTCATATCGGAAATTTAACAGCTGCCTACATTGCCCTGCCCAATGCACTTGAATGGAAACAAATTGCTCGTAATTTTAATAAAATGTGCGGCTTACCTCAACGCACTAATTTCGGTTATTAGCTGAAATTTTGAAAATCCCGAAATTGCTTTGCTGGCATTCTTAATTTATCAAATTATATCCATTAGCGTGAATTTGCAAAATTATTATGTTAATCTGCATAATCTGCTTTCATTTTACGACACCATCGAAAGCCTATTTTGAAATTAAACATTTATGACTTTCTAATAAAACAATTTGGTGAATACACATCAACTTTAAAATAGATGGTCTTCATTGTGTTTAATTTCGTACAAATTAAACGGTATAATGGAAAAAAAATCCCAATCACGTAATATAAAAAAGTTGAGTAACTTTAAAATTTAAATGAAACGATCATCATTTCTTCCTGCGCGTTCGTTTTCTTTTTGTTTACGTGTATATATATGCACGATCACATGATTTGTCAATTCCCATATAGTTTTGTAAAAAGCTAACAAAGTTTAAAGTCCTATCATTATATATATACTGCGTCTACAACGTGATTACAGTTCATTATTGAAATTCCGTCAATATTTAAAAATGTCGGCTGCTATTGTTATAAATTAGGCAACACTGTTTTTTGTACGTATGACATATTAACGGTTTGACGATCGAATTAACAAATTTTTTGTAAGAGAAGCGGAAAATGAAATTAATGAAAAAATTGCATTTGTTAACCATAGCCGCATAATTGAAACGGAACAACGTCGAATAAATGGGGTCTCCTGCACGTAAACGTATATTCTTTTCTTTAGTATTATTCCTTATACTGTTACTATTAATTCGCTACATAGTCTACAATGGCAATATTATGGCAGTAAGTATAAACAACAGAACAATAGGAATTTGCCCTACTCGACAATATCATAATTTTAAATAATTGCATTTAGGCCTCACAAAACTATGTGCGGGATCCCAAAGCTCCAGTTGTAGTATCAGTGTATTACGAAGCCTTGTGCCCTGATTCGAAACATTTCATCATAAAACAACTAATCCCGGCTTTTCAAAAAGTTTCAAAAATTATGGAAGTGATTTTGGTGCCGTATGGCAAAGCGCAAACTTTTACCAATCAGGATGGCAGCTTTCGTTTTGATTGCCAACATGGACCAGTTGAATGTCAAGCCAATATATACCATGCCTGCGCCATAGAGGCAATAGAAGACCCCCATAAACGTTTAGATGTTATAGCTTGCATGATAAAAGACAATCGATTACCCAAAGAGGCTTTGCATAAGGTAAGATGACGTTGAAAGAAATAACGCATTTTTGCCTAATCTTGGCTAACCGCCTTCAAAGAAAATCTGTGTTTAAATATATCACAAATTTTAGGCCATTAGATTTGAGATATAAATAGTACATAAGGTATGCCTAATTGGTTCTCACCAAATTTCAATCATTGAATTAAATCAAAAATATGTGTGCAGTAGTATTCGTTTTGCCCATTTTAACGAAACACTTTACCAAATAGATAAATTAGCAGAGAGTCTCTTGTTCTCCAAAATATTGCGCATGTTGTGAGATTTTTGGGTAGTAGTAGCACTATCGAACCGAGCGACAAATAAAATTTTGCTATGAATGTACAATTAAATTTTATATTCTTGTCTCGATTTTCATCTAGTGTGCAACGCAACATGGTCTTGAAAATGCGGATCTAATACAAAAATGTTTTGACAGCCCTCGTGGAGGTGAATTGTTGAAATTGAATGGTGACGTCACACACGCCTTACGACCGACTGTCACCTTCATACCCACCATAACGTTGGACGGTTCCCAAGGTCGCCAAGCCGCTATATTAAAAAATACTTTCGGCGAAATTTGCAAAATTGCTGGAGCACATGAAGATATTGAGGCAAGTTGTCGGGAGTATCTTTAAAATTTCCAAGTCAATCAGTTCATGACACATGTGTACCTTCGTTATACTAGAATATTTGTACACAGCGATGGCATTTACATATATGTATGTTTAATTTTTTGTGATCTTTTCGAAATGTATATAATATTTTAACGCATACTTTTATCATATTGCCAACGAATCATTTTATGTATAATATATAAGGCTATTATAATTTTGCGTTTGACTGATCGAATAAAATATGTATTTTATTTTGAAAATATTTTTTCCTTGTAATGGAATTACTAAAATAATGGGCTTTATATCTACCAAAGAAAGGAAATTTGCCCGTCTTTCTTTGCTATTGTGGCGCTCACCGTCGTGTAAATCCCACATGGCAGGTTGATTGAAAGTTAACATATATACGCAACAAGCAAAATGTTTCCCCTACAAATGATTTAGAAGAAAATTTGATAAAAACATTTACTAATCTCAAGTTCCTGCCGCCAGACACACTTTCAATAAACGTACTTAAAACCCACAAAAGGTTTAAATAAAACCCCACGACAGTTTATAATCCAAATACGACTTACTAACACAACACCAATCAATAAACTGCTTTGCAATTCTTATAGTATGAGGCTAAGATAGTGGATGTAAAAAATTAGCCAGTAATTTTTTTTGCTTGGTAATTTATACCTTTTAAATGGTTTTTTCTTAATTCAAAAACATTACAACAAATCTTGGAAAATAAATAAAAAATGTTTTGAGAAATGCTACAAAAAGAAACGAAGAACGCTGTGATTAATCTCACAATTTTAGGTAAGGCTCATGTGGTTGGTCGTAATATGGACGTGAACGCATTCTTCATTGAGTAAAGTATCGATATTCGCCGGACAAGTTTCCTCTTCATCGTTTAAGACTACTGAAAAGCTTTTCATCAGACATGTTTTAGCGTCGCACAGATTTAACGAAATTCGAATTTTTAAACATTCCATTGGCGGAATTAATATATCACCTTCAACCCGTTGCAAATTTAACGTAATTTTGCCATTCTCCACAATGCCTCTGGTTTGTAGAGCTTTTAAGGTACTATTAGCGCTTATTAACGACCATTTTTGTGGCGCTTCTGCAGTAAATTTTAATTGATCATCCAACGTAATGTTAATGAGTAATTTCAGTTTCTTGCACCGTCTTAATGGTAGACTCTTAATTAGTTCCGGAGCAAAATTCGAAGGACCATCAGTAACTGTAGCTGTGTTATTGTTGATAGATTTGAAATTCAAAGGAAAAGTTTCAGCCCTTAAACTTTTCAAACAAACTCGTAGGATCCGGTGGTTATTAGTATCAGAGACTAAAATGAATTCTCCTTGACTATCCACGCACAGGCCAGCAGGCTCGCTAAACTCTTGCATACTCACGCCATCCGATGATTTTATGAATAAAGTTTCAATAGTATTTGATTGCAAAGTTATGATTTTGATTTTATGATTGTAAGTATCGGCCACATAAACTTTATCATTGCGTTGGTTATAGGCCACAGCTAGCGGATGTTGCAATTTGGCTGCATACTGTTTGCCATCCACATCGCCAAATGCAAAAAGATTCTAAAAAGAAAAAGTAAGACCGCTTTTTTGAATGTTCTTTCTTGCCAAATTTTCGGACAGTACATTTTTCAAATAATATTCTTAGGATTTTCAAATACAAAAGACGGACCGAATATAATAATAATTTAGATTTACCTGCGGGTTGCGATCGCCTCCTACAACTGGCAAAACTTTTCCGTCAACCATAGACGCTTTACGTACGCTTGAGCTTTCACTATCCGCTATGTAGAGAAAATCTTTCGCCATTGCTAATCCTGAAGGTTGAGAAAAGGCTGCGTTTTGGGGGTAAGAATTATTCCGATTCTCCTCTGTCCCATTGCCAATGAGCGAAACACAAGTACCCGGTTCAAATTTACGAAATTTCCACCAAATAACGCCTTCAGGAAAATAACCCCATATTTGATGTGTACCAGCCATCGCTATAAGTACAATATTTTTTTCGGGGATATTTTGTTCATCCATATGAAATGACATGTCCATATCGCGAGTACGAAATACGGCAACATCCCAAGGCGAAGATATGTCTTGCAAAGGTCCAATTTTGCCGCCAATGCGATCATGTCCCTGCTCACCCGTGCCAACCAAAGTTTCCACCAAACCTGTGCTTAAACTAGCCTTACGTAAGGCATGATTTTCCGTATCAGCCACAATCAGGATATCGTTTTCCAAGAAAACAACTCCTTGGGGTGAATTGAAACACGAAGTGAAGAAATCGCCATCAATCAAACCCGCCACCCCACTGCCTATTTTATGTAGCACAATTCCAGACGTATTTACCACCAATATACGGTGGTTGCCAGCGTCAGCTATAGCAAAGATGCCTTGGTCGCTAAGAGCAATTTTAGAGGGGAAGCATAATTTTGACGCTGGTTGTAAATCCAATGGCTTCAAAGACAACGAAAAGTTTTTCAATTCCCCCCGTTTACCAAAAAAACGCAACGCTTCGCCAACAAAATGTTCCAGAAATAGACCGTGGCCTTCACCCATAAGCATCAACAAAGGAGCTCCGCTAGGACCTAATAACAACAAGGTAGGCCAACACTTTACACCAATGCACCGCCATAACGACAGACGTTCATCATTTACTATTGGGTGTTTGATGCCGTAACGCTGAGCAGCAGCTAAAATATTACTTGCAACTTTCTCATTTTCAAATTTCGGGCTGTGGACTCCCACAACGATTAAGCCCCGTTCAATGGGATACAGTTCTTCCAACTTGTGCAGTTCGGGTAATACGTGCATACAGTTGATACAGCAATATGTGAAAAAATCCAGTATTACTAATTTGCCATGCAAACTTGTCAAGGTTAAAGGCTGATTTACATTAAACCAATCTAGATCTGGATAAAAAAGGCCGCATTAAGTAATATGCAACTTTTGTCATATAAACACTCATAAAGTTTGCACCTTTTTCAAACTCAATTTTTTGTTGTTTTACCACATCTAGCGCACTGTCTGCTTCCCAGCGCCTTAAAAAATCCTGAAAAATTTGAGCATATGATGATACATCTTTGGCACTGTGGTAACGGGCTTGCAGCTCCTCGGTTATATAAACTATCATATCAACAGGTTCCAGATCATTGCAATCCATATTATTTTTATTTAGAATCTTTCTAAAATACTTCCAACATTTCATAAACGTACTTGAAGATTTGCAGCAGCAGTAAATTAATAATAACAAAAAATGCGAACTGTCACCTGCATTGAAGAAAAAGGGTTGGCAAGCAACGTTTATAAATCCTTATATTGCAAATAGAAAAATGAAAATTTACAATTTCATCCAGTTTTTTGTGTAAGAGCACGTCTTCTTGAACATTATTCAAGTTAAAATGAAAAAAAAAGACATGATTTTAAGAACACTGTTTAAAATCCGTAAAAAAACTACTTGTTTTGGGATTTTAATTTATTTAGAGGTAGAACTTCATTTTCCCCTTGAAAAGAACTGTTTTGGCACACATGTCAAAATGGCATTCTTCAATTTAGTTTCACATTTCATGTTTTCGGTATCAGCTGATATTTTTTTGTATACAAAATTTTCTAGTAAGAAAAAAGGCGTTTGACTGAAAAAATATGTAATCGCCTGAGTGCAAATTTACCAAATGAAATTGTTAAATAGATGTATAAAAGTAATTTCAAGTGAAGGGTGTCGTTTAAAGAGGAAAGGGAAAGACGCTAGTAAAGGAAAGGTTAAGACAAAGATTGCAGAGCAATTAAGATTAATTAAAATTAACAAGAAGAAAAATTGTATTGAGTTTTACAAAGCTATAACAAACACATATAAAGCATCAAGTTTGTGGCAAAATAGTGATTCTTATATATTCAAGAGTGATTGATTTGTCTTTACCAATCGCTACAACGAGAACAAAATGCCGCCTTTAAAATCGTATCAAAATGAATTTAATGATGGCTGTCGTAATGGCAAGGATTCACCAACGGACGCTGGTGCCACTTGCTCAGATACATCTACCGCTAGTGATGTAGGTCCTTCTTCAAATGTAATTTCCGCGCAACGTTGCAAGCCATCGCCCTATTGCAGTGGGCAATATCCCTTTAAAATGTTGGAAAATTTAAATCAGTTGCGTGGCGAAACTCGCTTTTGTGATGTAGACATAGTAGCGGGTGGTGCTACTTATGCAGCTCATCGCGTCGTCTTAAGTGCTGCCAGTGCTTATTTTGAAGCTATGTTCAGGCCCGAATTAGGTTTGAACGAAGTAAATCAAAAGACCGTAATTTTACATACGATAGATGGTGAGATTTTAAACATTCTGCTGGATTTCATTTACACGGGGAGATGTGAAATCACACAGGTGGACTTGAAATAGAAAGAAAGAAAGGAAATTTTATGTTTATTTTTTCTTTCGATCAGACCAATGTTCAGGAACTCTTGGCCGCTGCCGATATGTTACAATTGCATGAAGTAGTTGACGGATGTTGCGAGTTTTTATGTCGTGAACTACATGCCAGCAATGCTTTAGGTATTTTACGCTTTTCAGAGGCCCACCATTGCGAAGCATTAACTAAAAGCGCGCTAAATTTTGTGCATGCTAACTTTCCGGCGGTTAGTCAAACATTAATAGAAAAGAATTATTATATGCTTTTATTATTTAACGATCCGTAGATTACTGAAGAAGATGAATTCTTGGATACTCCACAAGCTTTACTTTCTCAACTATTAACATCAGAACTTTTGCGAGTTGATTCCGAATCTCAAGTATTTCAAGCTGCTTTACGTTGGATTAAACACGATGTTACCCAACGACGATGTTATGTTTTCGAAATTCTCTCATTGGTGCGCTTAGCCTTGGTACCAGTCAAAGTTATCGATCAAGCTTTAAGGGATTGTCGCGATATGTCGGTAAAAGTAGCTTTGCGGTCCATTTGCCGTGATATAGCATCAAAGCGCGGTCAATTGGTTCCGTTGCGCGTATGTCCACGTGAATTAGCCAAAAAAAATATCTACATAATTGGTGGATCGCGACGAGAAACTTCAACCACATGGAATCCAGAAGACGACATATTTGATACGGTGGCTAAGTTTGATATATTCCGTCGTGAATGGAATGAAACGGCACCAATGGAGATTGGCAGAATTTTACCGGGTGTTGCGGCATTAAACGGTAAAATCTATGTTGTGGGTGGTGAGAGAGGTGCCCAAATTCTGGCCAATGGCGAAGTATATGATCCACAAAATGATTGCTGGTTACCAATAGCTCCAATGGTAGTGCCACGGTGTGAGTTTGGATTGTGCGCTTTAGGCAATAGTCTATTAGCTGTGGGAGGATGGATTGGTGATGATATAGGGGATTCGATTGAATGCTACCATTCCGAGGAAAATGTGTGGCAAATTATAGGAAACTTGCCTGAACCGCGTTTTAGTATGGGGGTAGTAAGCTTTGAGGGCCTTATCTATATTGTGGGGGGTTGTACTACATCTACGCGCTACTTGCCGAATTTAGTGAGGTGCTTAAAAGCGAAATAATATTTTAAGCCTTTTAATCTTTTACATACCTGTTTAGCTATAACCCTGTTACGCAGGAATGGGAATGTTTAGCTCGGATGCAAGTTCCCCGCTGCCAAATGGGTGTCGCCATACTGGACCGTTATCTTTACGTTGTGGGTGGTAATAGTAGCTCACAAGGAGTATTAAGTTCAGTCGAACGGTACAGCTTCGACGAAAATAAGTGGTCTAGCGTCTACCCTATGTCGATCCCACGAGCTATACCGGCCGTGGCAGCTGCCGATGGCTTATTATATGTTGCTGGCGGAGAACAGGTACCAAGTACTTTAAACATGTTAACGAACCAGATTTAAAGAAGAAGTTTGTTTTCATGACCCAGCCGTGCGAAGCAACTTTCTATCGAGCTCAGATTACCATAAGCGCTGTAGAATGTTATGATCCTTTAACCGATAACTGGAAGAGTTGCCCCGATTTGCCGGTGAGTCGTTCGGAAGCAGGAGCCGTAGTTGTTTAACTTCTAAAATATCAAACATCTAAGCTTCAATTTGATTACTTTACTTTAAACTATTATTACATTTATTTTTTATCGCATTATCTTGAAGAAACATGGCTTGGAACATTTTTAACATTAAATACTTTTTTACGTAATTATTTTAAATGTGTATGCTTAATATGTTTGAAAAGTAAATAAAAGTGCCGGAAAATTAATCAAATTTTTGAGTTCAAATTTTCTTTAACGAATATCGATGCAAATAATCTGTGCAAAATGAACAGAGGAAGCTAGCAAGACCTACAGTACTGTAATACAAGACTAATTTCCTTATTGAAAAAACAATGAACCATTGTGGTTAATTTTTATTATAGGGGAACGTCCGTTACTTTACGCTGCTAGGCGAAATCTTGCCGCTGGGTAAAATGATGAATAATTTTCATCGTAAAGTGATATATATAAAACACAACAAAAAAACTGCGGCCGTAATAGCTGAAGCCGATATGTTGTGTAATTGTAG
The DNA here is from genome assembly GCA_000688735.1 of Glossina austeni. Classification (NCBI taxonomy): domain Eukaryota; kingdom Metazoa; phylum Arthropoda; class Insecta; order Diptera; family Glossinidae; genus Glossina; species Glossina austeni. The sequence continues at coordinate 599,769 of KK502423.1, read as the reverse complement.
ATTGTTGAGTGGTTGAAAGTGAGTTAAAAAAAAAAGTTGTGATGGAATAGCTATTTTCACTTAGTTGCAATTACTTTCGAAATCATTACCTTAACACTTTTCATGAATTATATCGCACTAAAGCAAGTGGTTTGCTTTTACAGTAAGCAAATGAAGGATGTAACAATTTCATCATTCAAATTGTTATATATAAATGCATACTTCCGAGGGCATAAATACTAGGCCGCATAAAGTTTCTTTTTATTTAATTGTCAATGAACAATTTCTGATGAGGGTCTGGCATTCTTCTTCTTCCTGGGCTTTCTACAAGTCAAAAACAGATATTCGCTTCGTTGTAGTAGAAACGTCCCAGCTTTATTTGGTGGCAATTTCGGGAAAGATCGTATTTAATGACATTGGATATGCAAATATAGGATGCGAAGTTAACAAATTGAAACCAGAACACGAAATAACAAACCCGAATGTAACCAATATATCAACTCCTTGTCGTTTATTTGAGTTTGGCAACCTTGCACAACAACACGTTTTATTTTTAGTGCAAAACAAGAAACAATAGTGTGAATAGTATTTAATTTTAACTATTTCATATCGAAACAAAAGAAAAATATTAATCGGTACAAACCCCATTTCTCGTTGACTTAACACATTAACACTGAACTTTTGAAAAAAGGAAAAACTTTCCATTAGTATGTCTACCTCACTATTTGAACAACTACAACGTCTGAAAGTACCGGAAGCTGATGCTTTGTTGGAAAAAAGACGCCATGCTTCCATACTCTTCGATTCCAAGGAGGCGGCCACTAAGGACAGACGAACTATATATGATTTGGGCCTTAGCGGCTTAGAGGAATTAAATGTGTTGAATCCCATTTTTCAGCAATTTAAGATGACATTGTTCAATGAGGCCACATTGCAAATAGAAAGAGCTGTAGAGCGTAAAGATGTTAATGAACTGCTGGATTGCAATATACGAAAATTTTTCTGCTATTTATCACCATACTTTCCGTTACGACCGGCTCATATGTGCTTAGAATGGTTGATAAGACGTTTCCAAGTGCACGAATACAATCGGAACGATTTAATGGCTTTGATTTTACCTTATCATGAAACTAATGCTTTTGTTAAAGTTCTACAAACGCTTCGCTTGAGAGAATCGGATAAAGTATGGCATTGGTTAAAACCATCGCAACGTGCCGGTTTGCCTTTATCAAAAATAACAATTTTAAATCGTGCCGCGACAGAAAAAGGTTTTCTAAAATTTGTTTGCAGTTCAACGGTAGATGCCATTAAAGAATTAGGCCCTAACGCCCACCTGTTACAAGCCCAATTGAATTTCTATGGTACGGTAGTTGTAGGCGCTTTGGAAAATTGCAAAAAAGTAGAAGAATGGCATATTATAACCATTCTACCGTCATTGATAAAAGGATTAACTTCGAAATCAGTCGATTTTGTCTCAGCCGCTTACATAATAACTGCCCGTTTAGTTTCTCGTACAGAAATTACAGCGAAACTATGTAAATTTCTTGTAACAAAATTGGCGGCAGTAACTTTTGAACGTTTACAGCGCACCGCTGTTATGCTTCTTGTATGGATTTTTGATACTCAACGAGCGTCAAATCCATCTTTTCCTGATGAAACTCTTGTAAAATTAATTCAGGAGAATTGGTTCACTAATGTGTTGGCGGAACTAGCTAATGAAAATATGGATATCCACTGTATAAGCAAAATCTTAATGATTCAATGTGTAAAAGCTTTGCGCAATGATGATGCGCAAAAAGAAAATTTTAAGGAGTTCCTAGAACGTTTTCTAAATAGCATAAAATTTCCTGATCCTGTTGCCGAGCAAATGATAAAGTGAGTTGAAATGCATGCATTGCATTGTGATTTTATGCTGTTTTTTACTAATTTTTCTGTTTTAGTTGTTTTCTGGATTCTTATATATCAGCAAACAACACTCACACGACACAGACTTTGCAAGACAGCGAGGTAATTGAGTTGGACTCCGAGGAAGATGATAATGATCATGGTGCATATTTTAAGTCGTGGTATTCAGAGCGCTTAGAAAAGTGGGAAAGTCAATATCCGTCAGCATTTGACAAATGCATCAAAGAGTCTTTGTCTAATCTCGGATCAGACGAAACGAATAATCGAAGGGATGCTATAAAAATGGCTCTGGGTAAAATTTTGGAATATTTAGGAAAATATTTTATTATAATATATTTCATACAGGTCATCGTTTACAGAACTTTGACAGATCAGCTTGCGACATATACGAGAGTTTATATCACTACAATGCTACTATACGTTTAGTGGCCGTCAAGACATTGTTGAAAAATCTGAAACATTATCGGAAGAATTCAAAGAATTACGAGATTTTAAAAGAATGCTTGTTAGACCGCATGCGTGATGACAATGCCGATATAGTAAAGACTCTTCTAACTTTGAATACGTCTGAGCTTTTACAGATAATTGATTGTTTTCAATTAGTTGATGCTTTAGTGAATATTTTATATAAAATTCAACTGGATCCAGAAAATTGGCAAGCTCTTTCTTCGATTGTGGTCGAGCATTTAACACATGGACTCTTGGTGAAGCAGTACAACAACAATTTAATTTTATTCTCATTGATGCCCATATTTTTGCCAACGGATGATCAGAGTTATGATAAGAAAGCTATACAACAAATTATTACTAGTGATTTAGCTCAAAATATCAATTGGCTGCAAAAGTTTAACGTATCAGAAATAGAGTTTTTTGACGCGAAAAGCTTTAGGAAACAGTTTTTAGATGTTATCATCACATCTATAGACGCCAAATCTCAGAACAATATAAACCTCTTCGATTTGTTGGAAGGCATTAAAAAACAACAAGAGACTGGAATGCCTTTTCGAAACGCAATGCAGTTCTACCACCTGCTTATATTGGTTACTGCCTGTTTAAAACGTAAATACACTCGAGAAGAAAGTTCAAAAATCTATGAGCAGATTTCTCAATATACGCACGGGTTTAAAATGAGAAGTTTAACAAGCTCAGAATGGAATGTAGATAATAAATCGCGCTACATACCTTTGCAATTGTATAGTGATTTCTTGTTGAGTTTAATGGAGCACACAGACTTTTCAAATTTAACAAAGCAAAGTTGGGAAACTGAAGAATTTATAGAATTAGAGTATTTTTTTAAAGTCTTCGCAGACATCTCTAAAGAGGCGTTTCAGACACGTTTACAACCAACCGAACAAAAGGAATGGTTGAAAATGTTAAAAGAATTATTTGATGGAGTATTTAAACATCCGCAAGTTAAACTGGAATTTCTAATTAATTTTTATTTATATGAGAGACAAGAGAAAGTCAAGCATTATATGGATTTACGTGTGAGATCACTTAAAATTGCGCAAAATATAATAAAAAACTCGGAGAAGTTTAAATTAATTATAGGCAACGATCACATTATTAAAATTGCTATGGCCTTAAACTCGCAACAGGAAATTATACGGTCGGAAACTTTAAATACGCTGGAAGAGATCCTGCACAACGCTTATCTACCCGACGACAATATGAAGCATTTTATTAAATCTCTTCTAATGCGTAGAGAAGAAATCTTGATGGATTACGAGCAATTCCCTTTAGTTATGTATTCGCTATTAAAAAGCGATGTTAGCAATCGCAAAAGCGCTGTACATAGCAATCGCCTTCTCAATGAAATTTTGAAAAGTGTTGAAAAGCACAAAGAATTAAACAACTTAGAATTTTCTACATTAATTTTGAAAACTCTTAAATATATTGAAGATGGAAAGATTTTCAAACCATTTATACCTTTGGCGGTAAAAGTCCTAGAAGAGACTAGCCTGGAAGGTTCCGTTGTAATTTTAAAAAGCCCCTACGATATTTTATACTGTTTGGTAATCCAACGCTTTGGCCCTCAGACTGCAGAAAATATATTAATTGAGTACGAACCAGCCTGGCTATTAATTGAGACGATTTTCAAAAGTCATAACGTATATCTGAAATCTAACGACTCTTTGAAGCCAGTTACGTGCGAATTTGTGGAGGGCCTGAACGAAGTATTCTATGAGAAATTTCCCACACGATTTAAACAACAATTTATAGACTTATTAGTCAGCACTACGGCGGAAGCTGAAAATGATTTACTCTTCCTGGCGGTAAATAAATTGTTGAAAAAATGCACGTTGGATTGCTGTTTGTTATTGACTACGCTGGAAAATATGTACAAATGCTCAGAAAGTGCAGAAAGCAATAAAAGAAAATGCACAATTTCCAATCTAAAAGAAATACAATTCAACTCCCTGGACTGGAAGAAAGGGATTGTTCTCTTGGAATTGCTCGAAAGCAAAAAGAAATTAGTCAACGCTGAATTACTAATACCGATTTTATTTGAATTGCTGAATGCTTGCCTTCTTTTCGAAGAGCAAACGTCAGTGGAGTACGCGAAACAGCTAATTCTTTCCGCTTTGCTGAACGCTTGCAGTAAAGCTCAAGAAAATAATTACGACTTAAAGAAAACTTTCGAGAAATCCGTCTTTCGCGTGGATCACGTAGTTCAATGTCTTAGGATGTCACAAAATCCTCAAACACATCAGAATGCATTGTTGCTACTTTCAACTTGCGCAGAGCTATTTCCTCAGCAGGTTCTCCATAATATTGTAGATGTATTCACATTTATGGGCTCCTCAGTAGTACGACACGATGATGCCTTTAGTTTCCATATAATCAACGTTATCATTGTCTCTGTTATACCGATTTTAGTTAAAGAGAAAGTAGCCGTAATTCCAGTATTGAAGATATTTTCAGATATAATGCTCGACGTTCCCGAACACCGCAGATTACCGCTGTACACTAAGCTTCTTTCAACTTTAGGTTCCGAGGAGTATTTGTGGATGTTTCTTTGCGTAGTGTTTGAGGCTTACGTCATAGACGAGGAAAAACAGCGTTTATTATATAAAAAGCATTCAAATTCTTCAAATCTCCATTCGGAGCTCATGCCCAAACGTTTAGAAATTGTTTTAGATCTATGTCAAACTTTCTCGCCGTCTATCATCTTAGCGACTTGTACAAATTTAATGGATTATCTTACAAAATTACCAAAGGACGCCGAAGGAGATTCATCCAAAAGGAAAATATCATTAGCTGATAACACAGAACGTTCCCTTTTTGACGTATGTACTCATTCAGCTAAGCAACTTCGCCATTATAAATACGTAATCATGCAATTCCTATCCTCTGTAACCAATTCTGAGGAATTTCTGCGTAAGATAGCCTCACTCTCCTCGGACGGTACCAACTCTATGAAGACTCTCTATCAAAATTTCATTATTAAAATTCTCTCTTACATACCACTCGTGCATACTTCCTTAGAAAAGTCTGAGGAGTTAGCGCAACAAAAGTTCTGGAAAGTTATATTACACCACCTGCACGATGTTCTGGACAACACTGTTTCTTTGCTTTCACCCGATATGTTTCTGGTGGTCTTCAATGGTTTGATGCAATATCAATTATTGAGCGTACGCAAAAAAATCATAGAAATATTAATCACGAAGTTGCAACAAAAAGATGAATTTTTTGCTAACTGTGATGGCCAACATTTTCAAAAGCTTCTAAAACCATTAGTTACGATTATTAAAGGAATGTTAAGTAACGAAGAGGTTAAATTCGCTGATTTAATATTCTTACAACAAACTGCTTTAATAGCAATTAAATTACTGTCAAAACAATTTGCCTTGAAGCATGTGGAAGACTTCAAAACTGTTCTCTCCGACTTAACTAAAATCATGAAACATCGTAGGCATATATCAAAAATAATTCTGGCGACTGCGGTTTTGACTTTAATTGAAATTTCTTTTAACTTAAAAGCGCACTCTCTGGCCCACATGCCAAAATTTATGCCACCATTGATGGAAATCTTGCACGATCAAGCTGAATTGGTCAAAAACCAATCACCTGATAATGTTTGCCTAGCTATTGTTACAGGTGAGTAATAACTTGTTTTTCAGTAAAAAAGCAGATAACATGCATGGGATGCTGGAATGAATTTCAAATAAACGAACGATTCTTGGTTTCCCTGCGAGTCCGTTTTGTCTGATAATTTGAACCAACTAGCAAGTATTTCAAATTTCTCCTCTCGTATCTTCAAAAATTTCAAAAAATTTCTAATTCATGAGGAACATTATTATGAAAGTTTTTCATAAGATTAATTAGTTAGCGAATCGTTGCACTAATTTTTACCTTTACGTAGAGATATTTTGTGGAAATTCATTGAAAGGACTTGTCATGGTCGTAAGAGGTTGACTGCTTGGAAGGCTGTAGACAAATTGCTTAAAATGTCTTATTATCAAAAGTCGGAAGACTAGATACGCGTAGACTTACAAAAATAATAACGTTTTCATTAGGTGTTGAATAGATGTGTTTCCCAAAATTTTTCATCGCTCGACGTTATTATTTAAATAGGTTTTAGAAGCAAATGCATTTTTACAGTTTAAACAAAGCATCCATAAAAAGGTATTCTCTTTAAAATAAAACAAATCTTTTTCACCTTTAATTACGTTTTAGGTATACAAAAGTTATTTGAGGCTCTTCCTCTATTCCTGGGGCCTTACGTTGTGGACGTTTTGGTATCTCTGTGCGTAATTGAGGCTCACCTGACCGTCCAACAAAACGAAAAAGACCAACGCTCAACGAACACATTGCAAAAAATTAACGCTATCTGGTCGAAAATAGCCACCGATGTGCCAGTACGCATTCTTGTTCCCAACTGGGAAAAAACGTATAAGCATTTAATGCAGAGCAAGAGCTACGATGAACTGAATGTCTTGCTGAAATTGGTAAAGCAATCCATAGCTTACAATGATAACCAAACGTTAGCGCCCGTCCAAAAGCATTTGTCGGAAATGTTTCAGGAATTTTTAAAATTCCGTGTAGGACTAGAAGAGGAAAGCTGCCGTCATGATCAGTTACAATGCATAGAAGGCAATATTATCGACACCTTTGTAACGTGGACCTTAAAATTATCCGAAAGTGCATTTCGACCTCTATATCATAAACTATATAAGCGCGTTTCAGACGAAAAGAGCGATATAAAAGCAAGTTTAACTTTTTTTAGATTGACCCATAAAATTGCTGAAGCTTTAAAGTCATTATTTGTGCTTTTTGCTGGCGATTTCATAGGAGATGTTGCCCGCCTGCTAAATGAATGTAAGGCCACTCAAAAGAAGGCAAAATATATGAAAGAGCCTTTACTCGTAGAACTATTAACGGCTCTATTAAATACCTGCTATCAAGTATTTTTGCATGATAGCAAAGAATTTATTAATATGCAAAAATTTGGTGTTCTTATGCCTGCCATCGTAGATCAAATAGACAACCGTTTGGTTTTAAATGACGAATTGTTACAACAAATACTCATGCTTTGTATATCTCAGTTGGCAGTGAACGTGTCTAGTGATGTTATGTGGAAGCAATTGAATTATCAGATTCTACTTAAAACGCAGACTAGCGTCCCTGAGGTGAGAATATTTGCTTTCAATTGTTGCGTGGCATTAGCTCGGAGGTTAGGTGATGATTTCACTCCTCTATTGGCTGAGACAATACCTTTCATTGCTGAGCTCTTCGAAGATGAAAACCCGCGAGTAGAGGAAAATACACGAACAGCAGTGCGAGAATTGGAGGAAATCCTGGGAGAATCATTGCAAAAATATCTTTAGTTTTTTCCTATATTTTTTTTTAATAAAAGTAATTTTTAAATCTTTACACCTTTTTTAATAAAAGTAATTTTTAAATCTTTAAATCTAGCTATTGCTGCATCTGTTCCGCTTAAGCAGTGCCGACCTCGAAGTAGGTGTCCCCCGTGGTTTAATACGACAATTAGGTATTATAAGAATAGGAAAAACAAGCTGTTCAAGAAATTTTTAAAAAGTGGCTCTTCTCTAGACTATTTCGCGTACTCAGCCGCAAGGCATAGATTTAATTCCCTCAACCCCCATTATTATTGCAGATACCTTCAGTTCAGTAATCCTAAATTCTTCTTTAAATTTGTTAATTCAAA
>KK502423.1:561444-590068 GCA_000688735.1 Glossina austeni | reverse complement strand
CGAGATTTGCTAATTTCGTACTTAAACTAGCTTTTAACCCTAAAAGGTCATTATGATTCGAAAATTAATTGGCGTTAACTATTATCGGTTGCCAAGCTTATGCATGTTTGCGATGCCTTAGGGGTTCATTTGCAATTTGGTCCTGTACCGGTTGTAAGTGCGGCTCTATGCTAGTTGTGTACGTTTTTTTTTTTCTTTTTTTCTTTTTTTTCCTTCTTATTTGTTTTATTGTACTTATACTAAGTTTTTTTAATAATAATTAATTTAAGATTTACTTTAAGAGTCATTTGAACTCGACTGTTGTTTGTTTTAGTTGAGTTTCTGTATAAGTGGAATAAATAAATAAATAAATAAATAAATAAATGTCTAGAATTACAAAAAAGTGACATACCAATTGGCAATCAGATCGCCATATCATTCAGCGTGGAATTTCACTCACAACAAATGCAAAGTCGTTGAAAGGATTGATTTCTATGACAATGATGTCTGCAGATGATTTCGTCCACCAAATATACTCTCAGAAAAGCTATACGCACTATTCGAATAATAGTTGAATTTTGAATATAAAGAAAATTTTATAGAAAAGCTGGGTTTCATTATACCTAGCTAAATCCAATCAGCTAGTCTGTCCAATCTTGCATTATATAATTACCGATAAGACGGAAGGCGTCTTTGGTAGGATATTTGTTAGAGAGAGAGAGAGTTTCTCTATCTAGCCGAGCCTTACGAGCGTAAAGACCAGCTTTTCCATTTAAAGGAAAGCCACAATGGCCAGGAATGCAAACTAGACGACATGCCTCAGAAATAGTTAACATTAATATGTTACATTTTATGAGTTTCAAACATATTCAAATATATTGTGGGCATAACTTTTTCTGGATATAGTCAGGGCCGATCTACTGTCGGAGAAAACCGTGAATTTCTTGATACCACTTGATACGGCAAGATGAAAAGTCTGTTCGTTTAAAGTTCCAGAAATTAGAATTTTCCAAGTAATGCCAATGGGTGCTTAAACAACGCGAAACCGGATCTTCCTAGACCGACCATCTATGGCATAAATTGAGAAACCATTGTTTTGGTAAAAACGAAGTCTTTCCCGACATGCAACAGGAAGCCCAGACTGCGGAAAATTCTGTTTTGTTCCGATTATAGCTACAAATGGATTAAAATCTATTATATATGTACTTTGTACGGAACTCGAGACTGGGACGCTGTTCACTTTATCAAAAATACGATGAATCCTTAAATAACAAGTTGTGTAGCTGTTGGAAATTTCGTCAGCCCTGAAACAAAGATCGTCTAATGATTATAATTTTCTGAAGTTCTTTAGCAGTTAGAAGCAAGGCTCTCTTAGTGACAGGAAATGAATCGGAAATTGTTCTAAGGATGGGCTTTGGATGTGGAGCAAGTAAGTCAGGTACATCGTCTTAGGAGATTGTTTTGAAACGACTGCATCCTTTTGGAAACATGGTTAGGTTACTTAAGGCAAAGTGGTAGAGAGTAAAAATTCTATTTTTTAACGGATAAATGATTTATAAATTGTGGGCGCTTTTCTTAGGGAAACCCCGACCGGAGGCAAGTTATCATATTGACTATGTTAGTCCGAGCCTGACAGTCGCTAAGAGTTCTTGGACTGCTAAACTATCATTAATGATCCTACCAAGAAATTTAATGGAACTCTTTTGACGACAGGTGAACCCTTGATTAAAATGTGAATCAGCTTCCTAGAACCTTTAGCAAAATACCCCGTATTTGTTTTAGTTGAGTTAAAACTGAGATTCAGATCATTACATGCATTAAAAAAGAGATTAGCTTTAGTGGCAAGATTTTCAACTGCTTTGTTGAAGGGTTTGCCAGCTGAAATCAGCAGAAATCCATCGACACATTGGCAAATGTGTGTTGCGATCCTGAAGTTGATGCAGCTTGGCCGTATATACATTGAACAGAACAGCATCACGAGTTGTGGAAGTCTCACTAGAATACGCAAAGAAAAGAAGTTTAGAATGCAAAGACTCAAATGAAGCGATGTATGAAAATTACGGGGAGAGAAAATCTTTCCCACTTTACTGAGATCAACACTTTCGTAGGCTTTAAAGATACCAAAGAAAGAGCATCACTTTCACCACCAACTTTCCTTCCATCTTTGTTTTCTCTTGAAATAGTGAAAATTAAATAATTTATACACATGTGGGTAGTTTTGTACTTTTGATATGTGAAAGAACAATCAGGTATGAGATTATGTGAGTTTAGAAAATTGATGAGCCTTTCCTTAGCCATGGATGTTGTAAATCTTCATAAGAATTGAAATCAGAAAGATTGAAATCAGAAAGATTGAAATTAGCTTAACCATCAAGGTTATTCCCAACCTTTGGAATTGGAACAATTTTAATACGATGCCAATCATTTGGAATGATGTTGTTAATACATTTACTTATGGCATTCAACAAAGCATATAGACTTGGCTGAGAGAGAATTTTGATCATGTCACATTTCACTCCGTCACAACCTGCAGCAGATGATTTTTTTTTGTTGTGCAGAACAATCACACGTTCATTAAACAGAAAAGGCAACGTATCAGACTCAGATAGGCCCACGGTAGGAATCGTAATGTGAGATCCAGTGGACGAATTATTTTTATGCTTGTTGTTGGGTTCGTTCCATTTCAAAAAGTTAGTTATTTTACAAATTTTTATCTGACCGCTTGCAATGTGCGAAATATAAGAGAAAGTGAAGCACTTCACTATTGTTTCGGGGAGAGAAATGTAGTGATTTGAGAGATTTTGCCTTCCTAATTTCCTCCTGAAATGCATTTCAAAATGAAGTGATATCGGAAGTTAAGTTCACCTTAGCTTGTCGATCAATTAAAAACTTACCAGAGATGAAGCCGTTAATTCTTTGTACTGAATTTTTCTGTATTCCAAAAATAATTGGAAAGTGGCGACTGTTGCTTAGGTATAGGTCTTTCACAATCTGACTAAAACTTTTTCTCGTACGGACTTCGTTAGAATCAACCAGCGGATGTATTAAATTTTGTGAAAAGGAAGAGTTATTCATGGAAGCAAAATTGCCCTTATATTCTAAATTACTAAGCCATTCAAAAGGCTTCACACATTTATCCTTGTCTTCCTTATCTTATTGATTTGCTTCTCCTGCTTACGTCTATGGCAACCTTTACTACGACCATTATGCCCAGACGAGCCACAGCCAATGCATTTGATAACCGAGCAGGTATTGGACGAGTAGACAGGGTGTTATAATTGGTTTCAAAGTGAAAGCCCTCCCCATGTCGACCGAGTTCCCTATGAACTACTTGCAACTTTCCTGTGAATTGCTTCGTACCCACCTTAGCGCAATACTTTAAGTGCAGACATGGGCATGTGTCGAAGTTCTGTAATGCCAAGGAGAGCAGTTGCCTGAATTGTGGTAAGTCTGCTAAGCGTACCGAGCACGGTGAAACGATGAGGTGCCTGTATTGTAGTTCAGGTGAACACAACACTCTGAACAAATGTTGAACGAACAGAAAGCGAGAATTAAATATCAACAACATTATGGCCATTAAAAATGTTTCCTAAAAAGAAGTGAAAAAGAAGTTTTCGTCAAACTACTTTGAATGTCTAAATGATAATTCCTATGATGAGAAATGAAAAAATGAGAAAGATTCTAACAAACAAAAAATTTAATTCGGTCGTTAAAAGGAAATATGTTATTTCCAAGCCTTCTCACAGTTCACCCCCTAAGCTGTCTGTAATAAGATCTGAACGACCAGTGATTTCTAACAATGACTTGGGTTCTTCGGAACTTGATAGATTAATCTCTGCGATTAAGGAATGTATCCGTCCGATGATCCCTCAGAATCTTGAAGAATTTGAAGAAAAAATGTCTTATTTTGCTAATTCTCGCTATGATCAAGTGTCTAGTGCTATGAGTAAATCCGCTGAGATTCCGCTTTTATTTAAAATATGATCTCGTTTTTACGATGTAATGTTCAAAGTGTTCGACGTAACTTATAATTTTTGGATTTTCACTTGAACTCGAACAGTATTGATTTCTGCATCTTAAGCGAAGTTTCTCTGAAACATGGCAAGTTTTTTAAAGTTAAAGGGTTCAACTATACTTCAGCCACCAAATGCTAAGATGGTGGCTACGGCAGTGTTAGTACACTAGTTAAGAAAGGCGTCAGTTTTCGATGTATTTCCTACAATTCTGCTAGTGAGATTATCACCATCAAAACCATGCATCTTAAACCGAATCTTTTCAAAGCATTATGCTACTTTCCACCCAGCGTTGACGTACACATTTTTCTTGATGAGGTTCAGAGATTATGTGACTTTCTTGAAGGTGAACAAAATGTGATTCTAGATGGAGATTTCAATGCTAGACATTGCTTCAAGTCTCGACCAACAAAGGCAAGATCTTTGTAAATGCCATCAATACCTGCAGTCGCACCGTATTAGCTTAGTACAGCGCAGTCGCTGCATCATAAATGTGTATTTGGTTTTATTCTTTTTGAAACTTGGGTTCTTATTCAATCGGTTAGCTTGTGGGCCAAGTCATTTCAAAATTGAAAAATCATTTCATCAAATGATAATTACATCGATAAAGAAATGATTATTACCCTCTTTTAGGCTACCGCAGTGACCATTCAGTGCGAAATCTAAACAATATCAATTCGAATGCCTCCAAGGAAGACTACATATGCGGTGACGAGTTCACGACACAGCATTTTTATTGTAATGAATTTTGATCCCATCCAAGACTCCTTTAAATATTTCAAACAGACCTCCGGATTCATTTAAATATGCAATAAAAATGCTCAAAATTTGAGAAGACTACAGCTGTCGCGGACGCAGTCGCAGTAGAAGTAGAAATAGAAGAATACACGTCTACCCCTAGATCCACGAGATATAGGTGAATATAGGTGACATTTTCTAGTTTGGCCGTACTAGAGTCTCAAATTTGGGTGTTCTCCCGTATCCATTTTTCGCTACATACCAAATTTCAAAAAACCGTTAAAAGTAGTTCCAGAAAGAAAAGTTAAAATTTTTTTCGCTCATTCGACAGGCGTTTTGCAATGTTGTCGAGTCTGCTGAGCATCTAATCTTCAGATGACACAAGCTGACGGTATTAGAGGTTCTTTTAGCTTCTTCAAAAAATTTTCGTTTTAAATTTTTTTTTTCTTTTTTGGCGTTCAATCATTTTCTGTTGCTATAGCATTCCTTTCCGTTTTCAGCCAAAGTTTGCAATACTGTTTGACTTTTAACAACTCAACCAACATATTACACACCCACACACAATTACACCTAACGCATTCTCACATAATTCCAAATTTTTGGTGCTTATTCTCACATAATTCACATTTTTTATTCTTACTCTCACATAATTCCAGTTATGGCCGCTCTTTTTTTTGTCGCGTTTTGATCATGCAAGCTAGGGTCTCCGGATTGTATTTTTGTTTTTCCCTTCACATAGTTTATAAAAACAAGACGTGTTGAGAATAGAGAGAACACAGAGTTGGTTTCAATAAATTCCCTCACAATCTCTGTTAAAGTGATAAAAATTCCTGTTAAATGAAAATTCTCTGTTAAATGAAAATTCCTTAACAAACTCTAAAGTGATAAAAATGATTGAAATTGCATGCAGGCAATAATCGCACGCCAAAATCGATTTTACTTCTATTTAATTAATTTTACTTTTAGCTTCTATTTTATTTATTAATAAATAAACTTTAATAAATAAAACTTTGCCTTATGTGACAATAAGTATTTTTGCCTTATGGAATTATTTTGTTTACTTGCTTAAATTTTTGCCTAAACACTGAAAATTTCAAAAAAAAAGAATAAATAAAATATTTTAATCAAATTAACTACAGAAATAAATAAATAAATATCTTCGCTTTAAATCCTACGAAATCAAAATTTTCATTTTTATTATTAATTAAAGCTGGCTCGCTAAGCAAAAACAAAATATGCAAAGCTGGATCGCTAAGCAAAGAGCTGCCAAGTTCGCATTACTCCAACTTAATAAATGCTTATTATGAATAAGAAAGTAAACACTAGAAGAGAACAGCTGATGAAAAAAATAAACAAAAAGAAGAAATCTGCGTAAAATATTTAAAAATTCTTCCATTGCTTAATTAACGTAGTTAAGCTTGGCTTTGGTCCATCTTAACTCAATATCCAAAAAAATTAAAAAAAAAATAAAATGAATACAGCGCGTCCATGCGGATGTAAAGGTATGCGTAGTTGCTTAAAGTGCGAACAGGATTTCCAAATTGAAAAAGTCAGTCCCAGAGAAAATTTACAAAAATTTGATTCCTTGGCATTTTGTGTTGAATGTGGTCGTTTTTATCCTGGCTGGGAACCAGAGAAAATACGGCAACAACATCCGCGGCATCAGGAACAAGTGGGTGTTGATTTGCCTGGTGTTGTCGTAAAAGAAAATTTCCTTACCATGAAAGAGGGTCAACAGCTGTTGGACAACTTAGACCACTTGCTGCCTTGGACTTTATCCCAAAGCGGGCGACGTAAACAGAATTTCGGCCCAAAAACCAATTTCAAAAGACGTAAATTAAGAAATGGTCAGTTTAAAGGTTTCCCCGATTTTACTGCTTTCATACAAAATCGGTTTAAGGAAATAAAAATTCTGGATAATTTTCAAACAATTGAGCAATGTAGCTTGGAGTATGATCCTAGTAAAGGAGCTTCAATAGATCCACACATTGACGATTGTTGGATATGGGGCGAACGCGTTGTAACTGTTAATTGCTTGGGAAATGCGGTGCTAACATTAACATTATACGAAGAGACTAAAGATTCGCATAATTTGAGTAATTTACAGAAATATAATCTGGCTATGGTGGCTAATTATCAACAGTTTCTGAGAGAGCCTTTCTTTTCTAAGAAAAAAATACAAATTTTTGAAAATAAAGTTTTAAGGATTCCCATGCCCAAGTAAGCGATTTTGGTATGCACTTGCATATGATAGAATTTTTCTAAATTTATTATTTTCTCTCAGCTTGTCCTTAATAGTCTTATACGGCCCGGCACGGTACCAATTTGAGCATTCTGTCTTAAGAGAAGACATTTCGGAAAGACGTGTTTGTTTAGCATATAGGGAGTTTACAGCGATGTATTTAGAAGGCGGCGAGTTTTCTGATAAGGGAAAAGAGATTCTTGAAAATTCCTTAAAAATTTTTTGTACTCGTGAAAATAAAATATAAAAACTAAATTAAACGATGTCATCATCCCATTGACATCATAAAATCGAAACACAAAAATATTCTCAAAAATGATTATTAATATTACAATCAACGATATGTAATAGCTAACTTCTACTCCAAATGTTCATATAATATTATTTCTCACTTTACTGAAAAAACGAGACTTTCTTTAAGCTTAGGTTGTATGAACTTTAATTAGTCGCCCAGGAGATTATTCTTGAAAATTTATTGTACTATCGGAAACGAAAATTTAGGTTAACATTAATTTATTTCCATTGATTCTGAATTGTCGCCAAAATCGCAAGTTTTTAAAGATAGTCCATCTGTTTCTAGATCAGTCCCATCTGGTGCTTGTAATTTCTTATTACCATCATCATCACTCTCCTTAGGGATTTTTCTCACAAAATCAATCAAAGCCATTTTGGCTGGTAGCTTCACTCCATGCACTCGTTTGATATGACTTCTCAAATTACAGTGAGAACTAAGCCTTTTGTGGCATATCGCACATTTGCATTCTTTATGTACTTCTCGTATATGTTTGAAGAGCTCGCCACTTAGATTGAACGCTTTGGTGCAAAATTTACATAGATGTGTGGTTTGTAAATGAGTTTTTAAATACTCTAAGTTTGCAAATGCTTGTGGACAATATTGACACTTATATATTGCATTAGTTTTACTCTTAGATCCATCGTATTCAAGAGTTTGTAAGTTTCTCAAGTCGTTTACTTCTACAATCTTATAATCTGCTGTTAATAATGTAGGGGCAAGCTGTGATTCTGTTTCATCGCTTTTCGCATTATTTCTAACTGTAGTAGGGAAAAATTTTGTCACCATCAAAGCGACATTGTCGCGTGGAGCCAAGAGACTTTTAGTAGTAGTCAAAGGGATGAATTTATTAGTTTCCGAGGATAAAGACGCGTATTTTGGCTCTTCTAATGTATCTTGACTCTCCACTTCATTCAAATCTTCTATTATTAATGAACTTAATTCGTCTTCGGGCAATTCTTCTTTCAAATCTTGGCCTTCTTCTGTGTATTGTATAACGTTGTTTAAACACTCTTGATATAAATATTTCAAATTGCTATTCGCACTCCTTAATTTGTTATAAAAACCATAGCAAAACTTTAAATCCTCCAAACAGTCCCAACACATAGAAGGAACTTCTGCATCTAGTTCCAAAAGATCTGTCTAAAAAAGCATTATATATGATACGTATGTATATCATATAGACATTTAATATGCTTACTTTACTGTCAATAAATATTTCCATTAGTTCTGCGATTGTTAGATTTAAGTAATCCTCTGACCCGGCTCCTTCGCTGTTTTCACGTAATTTTACTTTGCAATCGTACAAATTTACGTCCCCTTTTTGTAGACAGACGCGACATATTTGCTGAAAATCTTCTAAATTTATATCCATTTTAATTAAAATTTTATATTTATATTTTCATTTATTTTTTTTAATGTTGAGTTTAACGGGACTAAGCCAACAACAAATGGCGCTTATATGTTCAGATAATATATTGCGACGATTATTTGCAACGCGTACATGTATATATTTTTAAGATTAACAAAAAATTGAAGGCATTATTTATTGAGGCCAGTATGTTAAATCTTCTTCTTCCTCTGTTATTCAGCAAATTAACAACAAAATTCGCTGGGATGTGTAAAAAAGGCCCAATATGAACACAGAGCTCTTTGTTTGAGCGTTAGTAAAGTTGGGATTAGCATATGATGTTATTATTTATTTATTGTAGTGATTATTTGATCAAAGATTTTTTTTTAAATTTGCGTGTTATAGGTCCGCCACATAATTTTTTTTTATAGTTTTTATTCAAATACGTACATTGCGTGCATTGAAAAAAAGAGCGAGGGGTAAATTCTGATGTAATGTGGTATAGGAGTATAAAAAGTTGTATGAAGGAATTGATAGGTGTGAGGGCAAAAAAGTGTTAAAGAGAGTAGGTTCACAAATTTACTGTAAAGGGTTATATGCCTTGATGGCATGATTTAAAAAAAGAAAAGATTGCAACGTAAGCTACTAAATAGCGAGAACGTAAAATGTCAAGAATTCTGTGGTCACGAAAACCACATATACTTAATTTGCGAAGTGTGGAATGGCGAATAGAAGTGGTAACATTCGGACAGACAAATAGGATATGGTGAGGAGATTGTAAGAGCACACATGCGCATAAAGGATTGTTTACTATATTAATTTTGAATAGATGATCATTACGTCTTGTGTGATTGAATATCAGCCTGTTAATAGGACAATTAATGTCACGTCTGAGACCGCAAATGATATTTTCTTGTGGAAATAAAGAGTATAAATAACGATGATAAGGTAAGTTACTCCATCGGTGTCGCCAAGAAAGAATTGAATGCTCTTTGTCGATTGTCGTCAGAATCACGGCACGATCCCTAAAATGGGATGATCTGGATGCAATTTTAACTGCAGTCTTGTTGCCAAGAATGCCTATGTGACTGGCCACCTAGAGAAAGCGAAAACAAAATGTATCAGACTTGAGGCTATAAAGTAAGGATCTGATTTCTAATATTATATGTAAGGATGAGTTTTGCCTGAGAGAAACGATTGTAAAGCGGATAAGACAGATTTACTGCCTGACGCTATAAGGAATTACGTTTAAGGTTGAGTACTCGCTAATCGGATCGCAACACATTCTTTATAGTGCTACATGGGTGATTTGAAAACTAGGCTTCTATGTAAATATCTGCAAACCAAGCCGCCAATTTTTGAGAACGAAGTACATCTAAGACGGTGATGACGATGAGAATAATTTGCGAAGCATGATTTGGGGAATAGTTGAATCAAAATTCGAGCAAACATAAAGAAGATGATCGGGAGATTCTGGTATACCATATGTGCATAGGGACTGGATATTACCTTAATTTTGGATAAATGCTCACCGCAACTGGTGTGGCTGTACACTAATCTGCAGATGAGGCATATGATGACGTCACGGCCGAAATACTGAACCGTGGCTTAACGTTTTTATTTTTATTTATTTATTTACTTTACTTACGTATATATGAAATTCAACTAAATTTAGCAGTAAAATTCAAACACAACTTAAGAAATCTTATACTAATTGTTTTATTCTAGTACATAATATAAAGAAAGATATGAAAGAAGAAGAGTAATAAAAACAAAAACGAAGAAACTTAAAAATAATTTTTCATGTATAAATAAATAAAAAGGAAAGAAAAAAAAAAGAAAAAAGTATGTGCACAGCTAGCACAGGGGCACACCTACAGCAAGAACAGATCCAGGTTGCAAGTGAACCCCTAAGCCATCGTAAACATTCAAAAGCTTGGCAATCGATAACAGTAACCAGCACCAATTAACTTTCGGAAAAAAAAGTGAGAGTTAGTTTAAGTACAATATACGAAGATCGCGCGTATTAAGCAAAGTTGCTTTAATAGACTTTAAAGAGTCCGATAATGAGAATAAGTGCTAGACATCATTTAGGTTTTGGCAAGCAAGTCTGAGCGGGTTAAACAGCTCATAATTGTAATTACGTTGGCTAAGCTTAATCAAGATAAACCGCTTAGAGAAGCGGTTAGGGACATTAATGCTTAACTTACCAAGTAATGCGGGCGAGTCAATAGTACCATTTATTACTTTGATAAAGAAGGAAACGCCTAAGTTTCTCAAGAGACGAGAGAAGGATAGCAGAAGCAACCTATCATAGGGGGGAAGAGAGGCAATCGGATCCCAACCCAAATTCCTAAGGGAAACAGCAAAAATTGCTTTTGAACAGATTCAATTCAAGCTACATGGCATCTGTAAGAAGGGCTCGACACAACAGAGGCATACTCGAGTATTGGTCGAACCAAACACATGTATTCCCTTTTCGTAATGTAAGGATCATCAA
The DNA here is from genome assembly GCA_000688735.1 of Glossina austeni. Lineage (NCBI taxonomy): Eukaryota > Metazoa > Arthropoda > Insecta > Diptera > Glossinidae > Glossina > Glossina austeni. The sequence goes on along the minus strand of KK502423.1, from coordinate 578,953 downwards.
GCTGTTTGCACCAACTCTTTATAAGATCAAGCGCGGACCTAGCTTTGCTTAACAAGAGCTTAATATGCAAGTTAAAACGTAACCTATGGTCAAAGAGAACGCCTAAATCGGTGAACGAATCGACGTCCTCCAACTTGTACGAATCTATGAAATACTGAGTAATGAATGACTTCCTTCTTGAGAAAAAAAGCTTCTTACATTTATTTAGGTTTAGTTTCATAAGATTCAACGAGCACCATGCAACCAAATTATTCAGGTCAATTTAAAGCTGATGTGATTGCGATTCTACGCAAAAGGAAGAAAACAGTTTCATATCATCAGCATACATTAAGATCTGGCTGGATTTAATCACCGAAGGCAAATCACTATTGTATAGATTAAATAAAATGGGTCCTAAGTGGCTGCCTTGATGATGAAGTTAAGCAAAAGCCTAAATGACCTATTATGCAGATAAGAGCTTATCCATTTCACTAAATGGGAAGAGAAGCTAGAGGCTTGGAGTTTAAAGATAATTAATTTACGGTTAACCAAATGGAACGCTTTGCTAAAATCAGTGTATATGACATCAGTGCGAGAGCCACTTGAAAACATGGCAAGATTGCTGACCATAGATCTTCCTTTTCGAGAAAGGAGTAGACAAATATACGATTTGATGGCAAAGACCATATGCTGAGTCACAATTCGCTCGAATAATTTAGGCAAGACACTCAACTTGGCGATGCCTCTATAGTTCTCAACAAGTTTTCTACTCCCACTTTTGTGAATAGGAATAAGAAACCTACTCTTCCAACACAAAGGGAAAACACCTAAATTCAATGACTAATTAAAAATCTTTGAGATAACAACACATAGCTCGATGGCGCAAGATTTAAGTACACCAGGCGCACAACTGTATTTTAGAGAGCTCAACCCTTCAAAAACGCCATAAAGAATATAGTTGACGAGTAAAGTATGTTCCTTGCTGTTTGTCAAATGCTTTTACGTCGGAGGAAATTAAAGGTCGACCACCGGTACTCATACCCAGAGAATATGAAAATTGAAACCGTAGTATTTTAGACTGTACAACAAAGGTATAATTTCTGGTATACATGGATAAGATCTACTTGCGGGGAACGATAAAACAAACTTACTGTCTAAAACAATCACAAAATCTTATCTTTTTTTGCTTTTGCATGGCCGCAAGGCGAATGGATTCGAAAATTCGGTTGTGAAAAGTATTCCTGAATGTTAATATCAAGGAACCATAAACTACTGTCGACGACATTAGATTTAAATCCGTCCGTGAAGATGTAAGGTTTTTTTTTTATATAATCGAAGTTTTACGAATTGAATTGGATGATAATTGGAGATGTATCTACAGACAGAATTTTGATTATAGGTTGAAAGATGTATGATTCATAAGTAATTTTGGACAAAAGGTGTTTGCCAAATTTTAGAATATTGAAGCTATTAAGTTTCCGAGCGGAGATTTTGAAAAAAGAATGTGTAAACCTGATCGTTATGGGATTATGAATGAAATTCACTTTAATTGATAAATTATTATTTAAATGTACAAAACAAATGCAAAACGCAAATATTGTTAAGTAAAAATATTTTTTTTCGAACATTGTAGTGATATGTTTTTGTTGTATGTTGAGTTTTTTCAGTTTTTTCATGAAATTAAAGTATATTTTTTGTCGATAAGTTTATCTCAGGTCAAGAAAAAATCTTAAAATGTTATTTAGTATAAGTTTTTGTTTCTTAAGAAATGCATATTTTGCCCCTCAAGCCCACAAATGCATTTTTGGATAAGATAGACCTCAATTTGCGATACGGTACGTAGGTTTGTTGGGCCACTGTACGTTTCAAAATATTCAAAATATTTGTTTGCATGCAAAAGAAAAAGGTTTTATTTGTCAAAAAAAAAAAAAAGGTATAAAAAGAAAAGAAAACGTTTTTTTGAGCGGAGTTGGATTTTTGACTTGGAATGAATCGTTACGTTTGAACATAAAATAGTAAAAAAAAAAAAATTATTTCTTCCGTAAATGAAGGAAAACGTAAATGATCATCAGTTTCCTTAAGTAAAGCGAAAACTATGGAATATTGGGGATATAACATACAAGAAATAATCAATCTGTAGTTCAGAAAAAGAAAAGAAAATTTTAAAAAGAAAAAAAATCGCATAAAATTATATAAAAATACTTTCAACATGAATTTGCATTTCGCCCGGCTATTTTGGAAAAAATAATGGAAGAGAAACAAACTGAAAATCGGAAAAAAAATTAAGAAGGATCGCATAAAAATTATATATAAATACATTCAACGCGATTTGTATTTCGCTCTGTTTTTTTTTATTTTGGAAACGTAATATAACCCATGTAGAAGCAGTAAATGAAACATAAGGCGCAAAAAAAAAAAAGAATACCAGCTAAAGAAAAGAATAAAAAAAATAAAGGCTGAAGCAAGGCGGTTACGTGTGTTGGCGATCCGGAGTGACATCAAAACCTTTTCAACAGCAGCAACCTGCAGGACCATCTGCACACCAACGAAGGCAACGACACAGGATCCGGGGACACCTATCATCAATGCTAGTTTGGAAACCTCACAGAATCATAGAACTATGCCGCGATTCTGGCTGCTCCTCGATTGAATACAACAGCAGCGGTAACAACCATGGGATAGCACGGTGTACGCGGTAAGGTAGAGAAAAAAATAGAGATAGTTTTGTATATCTATTTTTTGTTATTATTTCCTTTTTTGCTTTGTTGGTAAATGCAAGAAAAAGAAAAGAAATGGGTAAGTAAGTGCACATACTCCACCGTCGAGGCGGGGTATAGGGTGGTGTCGGTGTGAGGGGCGGTGAGGAGACGTTGGTCAGTTACCGACGGACGGAGGGGGGGCCAACGGACGGAGTACAGGACGGACGGCATAATACACGCACAAGAGATGTGTATACAAAAAAACTACCATTTTTTTTTTACTTAGTAGTTTTCATATTTTTATTTTTTATATAATTTTTTATTTCTAATGAGGCACTACGGGCCGAGGGCAACGGCTCTCTCGACCCAGAGCTAGCAGCCGATTACAAATTTTTTACCACTTCTGGTTAAGAATAACTTCATTTTAAAAACGCTTTAGAAACACAAAAAAAAAGAAAAAAGATTCTTTAAAGATATCTTGAAATGAATCATGGCAAACTCTTTCAAGAACTTAAAAAAGAAAAAAAAATCCATTACAAAGAATACTTATGAGACAGTTTTTTACGTACAAGTGAATTTGGGAAATAACTTCGGGCTGTAAAGGTCAATAGGCAAAAGTTAACGAAAATTATTTTCACATCAATTTACTTTTTTTAAGCTTTAACAAACAAACCTTCACGGCTTGTTTTCATTCAAAAAGAAAACGAAACAACAAAATTCACTTCAAAGCAAAAATTATTCACAAATTCATAAAAACATTGCGTACAATTACCTTCGAAAAGCAATAGCAGAGAAATTAAGGAGACACCAACGAGATTTCCAGAAAACCTATACTCAGATGGGTCTCCATTTAAAAATATTTTCCAAAATATCTGAATGTGCTCACCTGTAATTCCAAATGTCATTTCAATAACTTAATTTATTGAACCCTACACGAATTTTATTAAAGACAAATTTTTGATTAAATTTTGGTAAAACTACTTCCCATAAAATAACTTATTAAATGTTACGCAAAGTTTTGATTTAATGCGGTTTTTTTCCAATTTATTTTTATATCTTTTGTATTATTTAAGAATTTTCCAATTTGTACAACGTCTCCTTTGTCTTGTGAAATTTGACATAAAACCGTTAGCTGGTTTTTCCTTCACACGGCTTATAAAAAAGGGCTATATGTGGAGAATGGAGAGATCACAGAGTTGCTTTCAATAAAAATGAATATTGGTGAATTTCTCAATTGTAAACAAATACAGACTCGCTCCTTCAATTATTCCCAACTTCAACCAAATTCAAACAGACTCTCAACTTTAACCAAGTTCAAACAGACTCTCAAATTTAACCAAATCATTTATTTATTTATGGCTTTACATTATTTATATTATTATGGCTTTTGGCCAGTGTACGTAAATCGAAATAATACTTGGCAAACACTGAAAACGGTACATTTATATTAAATTGCAATAACTCGAGAAATTGACGTTCCAACTCGTTCATATCTTCAAGAGTAATGTCTTTTAAAATCTGGCAGTAGTCAACATTCCAAGCGGCTTGGTCATCCCACACCTTGGAAGCCAATAAAATGACCCCTTTATTTTCAATATATGTAATAAGTAAGGAGAATATTAATTTAGAGAATCTTCATATATTTGCAGATAAGACTCACCTAAAACCATAACATAACACTTGCCTGATATAAAACACTTATATTACTTGCTATGAAGCTTTGCAAAAGTTCCTCCTCTTAACAGCCAATGTATGTAAATCAATGGGTGGTGTATGAATTTGAGAGGAGAATGTATAGAAATCAATGGGTGGTGTACGAATTCGAACGAAAAACACATGCATTTAAATCACTACTTTTTAAAGTTTCACAGAAAATGAAATAGATTTTCAATTGAAAAACCATCTACTGTGAGAATTGTAGTGGCACGCACGTACTGAAATTTTGATGATACAATTAATTGCGCGTTGCATGCAGTTTGAAAATGAAATAAAAACTCCCTGTTGGATCGCGTTCTACTACCACAACATTTAGACCATCTCGAGCCTTTTCTTTTAGCCAAAAAGCCACAGATGACCCTACGCCGCCACCGCCTATAACTAAAACATCGCAATGAGTTTGAAGCACATCTTCAGATGCGCTTCCATTTTCTCCTTCGAACCGTTTTCTATTCTTATTCAATGTCGAAGTTTCTGTTGTTTCGGGTGCCTTATTCGTGAAGAAACAAAAGCCCGAGAGCACTCGTAAAAGCTCTTACGGAAGGGGATCGCTAAAATGTAACAGCGGTTCATGAGAGAAATTTGTCAAAATCCTAAAACCAACCAAGTCCTTTCCACGGCGTACTGCCAGCAAACCTTACAAACAAAATAAAGTACCAAACAAATATTTTCTAGCTTTCATAGATTGAGCATTACATCTTTTATTATAACACAACACCATATACAGACACAAGCTATACACCATTCGAAGAAATTACCATTCAAAACAAGGTAAGAAATCTTATAATCCAAGTGATCATGCAATCGAGGTAAAGATTGAAGATTTAGCGAAATTTTAATTTAATATTAATTTTATATTAATCTCGCCAGTTATTGTTGCAAAAATTTCAATTGGTATTTATAGCACAACGCAACGCAATTTTGAAATTTTTAATAATAATCTTTTTTTCTCCCAGTTTCAAGCTTTGATGGATGAAATATTTATAACATTTCAACATTTCCACTTAATTACGTTTTTAATGACTACTCCTTTCTGATCAAAGTTAAGCAATGAAAGCAAATCCAAAAGTTCACATAATTTCATTTTCACAAATTAAGTTCTACATTGTGCGTCTTTTCACAAACTAAGTTCTGCATTGTGTTTCTTTTCACAAATTAAGTTCTACATTGTGCGGCTTTTTACATTCTCTTAAGTGTTCTCTTAAGGAAGTTGTTGTTGTGAAGAAAACTAAAACTTTGGTTAGAGCGGGCCAGTAAAAGTGGAAAACGAATGAGAGCAGAATTTAAGAGAAAAATGTTATAATCACGAATTAATGTAAACAAAGGGGATTTTCTAGTAAAAATGATTAAAACCCGGCACAAAAATTGATCAACTTTAATATTCCATTCCTAATTTCATTTTTCATAACCCCGACTGACCAGCCGTTTACCTTTCATTTTATTTCATTTGCAATTTCTTTTTTCTTTTTTTCTTTTTAACAGAATTTCGAGCTGTATTTACACACATAAAGCGGTACATTCACGTTGCTATACCGTTGCAAACAAAAGTAATAGATTATAATAGTATAACTGTTTCTTAAATACAAGATTTTAGCTAGGATAAGCCTACTGATGTAAACGTTAAAATTGTATTCAAATTCAAATTGAAAAATAAAACTTCAATTAGTTCGTCTTGGGTAAACGTGAACTCTGTTCTATTTTCTTTTGTCTCCTAGATTAGAAAAATGCATTAAAATTAAGATTTGACTATCTGATATCCTGTCCTCACATCACCTCCACAAAATAGTACTCGTTTTCGCTACGAACCTGCAGACTTCATAAGTATCAGAAAAGTATGAAAGAAATATAGTTATCTTTGCTATATATCGTAGAAAGAAAATAAATTGCTTACAGTATTTTACGTCATCATAAAATAATTTCTTCTAGAAAATTGAATAACATTCAAAATGGAATTTGAGTAATAAGGGGACCTGAAGTGAAATCACTGTGTTTGATTCTATTTACTCCCTTTGTAGCTTACAAATTTTCGTTCAGGGCTCGGAAATTTGTTAAGAAATTGTCACGATCTCAGCAATTATGAACTCGTACATGAGAGCGATTTTCCTAGAAATATTTCATCGAAAAAGTTACCACCGAAGGATGGACTCATTTTATCATAATGTTTGCAACACCCAAAATGAAGCTTCAGACACCTTGTAAAGTAAATATATTCTTGATCAGCGTGAAATTTGAAATCGATTAAAACATGTCCTTGTGTCTGTGTACCGTGTTTGGTTGCCGCTCTTCTTTCCGCAAAAATGAAGATATCGACTTTACATTTAGTGGAAACATAGTTTATACCTCCCCTCAACGGCGTGGTAGATTAATTTTCTCTTAACAATACCATCAAATAAATAAACGTAGAGAATACGTTTAATTTATAATTATTTTTTTCATCACATATCATCTATATGGATATAAAATGCAAGGACTTCGAGAGTAGAATTCTAAATTAATTATTGTGGACTATTAATACATGAAATCTTGGTGCGTTTAGAAAAAACCGTTTTCTTAAACATTATAATCTGCAGTGCTCCAAGCTTTTCTATATAAGCATTATGAAATTGTTCGAAATAAATATTATCGTCATCAAAATAAAAGCACATTTAAAAAACTTTTTTTATTTAATTTATTTATTTTGTATTTTCGTTACATAAGCTTTTATTTTAGTGAACTAAAAGGTGGAAGATAGATTTTATCCCATTCCAAAATCTTTATATCTATAAATGCAAGGATGAGGCGCTAAAGATTTTAATGGTGGAGGGAATGTGATATTCCGCTTCAGTCGGATATAACTTTCTTACTTATTAAACCTTAAATTATTTAAAAAAAAACACACAATCTCAATTATTACGTAGTTTAACCGTACTCAGCTTGCAAATATCGCTATCCAATACTACTAATCTGTGTTTTTTTTATAATTTAAAAAAAATTAACAATTGAAAACTTGATACCGAAGGCATTTCCGACTACCGACTACCGAAACTTATTTTTTAGAAGATAATTGCCACAGTTGAGGCTTATATTGAAAGTTAGACAAATTTTTAACTAATGCTTGTTATACTTACTAGGGTAAAACAGTGCCATGTTCAAGCCAAATTACTTTGCTTCCGTTCTTCTTATAATTATTTTTCTAAAGATTTGTATATATCTTTGGGACACATTGAGAAAAATGCCTAAATATAAATAAACCAATTAGTTTTTGTATAAAATATGTTGCATATAAAAGTCGAAATGAAAAAGTTATTCTCAGCATGCTGTTATCTTACCTCGCATGAAGAGTTGTATTTGATACCATATTTCAGCAATAACTGCTAAGCCGCCAAAAAAATTCTGCAGCATTCTATTCATTTGTTGGTCGCTTGCGAGTGTTGGAAATTTTGGTGCGATACATAAAATAACTTTTTATTTTTTTCAATTAGAAATAATCTTTTTCCAAAAAAAGAAATGCCAAAAATAAAAGGAGCAACAAAGAAAATAAAAACTGACAAAGAAAACAACGCCACTGTTACTAATAATTTAAAAAGCGCTGTGTATGAAAATGAGTTGAGTGAAAAGACAGCGACAAATAATGAAAATGTAAACGAAGTCGTTGAGAATGGTGTTGTTGATGCCGAAAAAAATGTAAAGCAAGGCAGAGGACGCGGCAGAAAAAATGATAGTACAGCTGCGATTAAGGTATCAAAGGTAAGAGGTAAAGCGAAGACTGCGGCACCAGCAAAAGCTGATGTTGTCCACGAAGATATAATGGAAGTCGACAGCGAGCCTCCGTCATTAACAAAAACAGATGTTAGCAAGACTAAAAAATCGCAAAATTCAAAAAAAATAAAAGCCTCTAAAAATGAAGTCTCGACAATTAGTGCGAATTCAACTGAAATCGTAAAAGGCGACATAGGTGTTAAAGTCGTTCAATTAAAGGTCAACAAACCAAATAAAGGAGGCGCGGAAAAAATTTCGAAATCCAATTTAAATATAGAGAAAAACGCAAGCGTCAATGGCGGCGGCTATGTTGAACAGACTACCGAAGAAATTTATGAAAAAGAAAATAAAAAGGGGTCTCGCAAACGGAAACAAGTATCTCAAGTCGAAGAAGACGTGCATCTGGAAGACACCGTCGAGAAACCTGTAATTGCGACTGCCAGAGGTAAAATGCCTTAATATGCATAAAGTTTCTTTAAACCGTAGTTTTTCTTCTCCTTATTCACAAACGTCTTGCAGTTTCCAGATCTAAAATAGCTGCAAAGACTGTTCTTGCTAATCATGACATTCCAGAAAGCCAGCCTCCTAAAAAAACGAAACGTAGTTTGAAGAAAACTCTTGAAGAAAATGAAACTTCTGAGAGTGCACGGGAAATTGCAGACCAGCAGAAGGAAATGACTGAAAAACCTACTACTACTAAGCGTTCAAGTAGAAAGCCCAGCGTTGTTGAAAACACGTCAAACGAAGAAGAACGTGAAAACGTTACCAAAAGTAAGAATTTTTTATTCACTTTCAATCTTCACATTCACAACAAAAATATCAAATTTCTCAGTCTGCTTGCAATGCCTCTCAAATACAGATTTATTCATATATGTAGATAGAGGGTTGAAAATTTCACTTCTGAAAAGGGACTTAACTCGTCCACAGTGGCGAAACGATCGAATGCACATCTTTTGATATATTTTGGTTAGCTTGCTTTTCTTATGTCTGCACTAAAGCGTAATCTCTTTTCTCCTACTCTAAAGTAAAAGAAAATAGAATGAGTAGAATATGGAATTTAAGAACTAAAGTGTGGGAATAATAACAACAAGCAAAATGATTATGTGCAAAATGCTGACCATCTTAAAACAATCAATATTTAAAATTTGACTCTTTTATAAGAAATGAATGTAGGGTTTCAATTATAGTTTGGTTGACAAAAAAAAGAAGTCCCAATATTTCTTATAATTATTTATTGTTAACGAAGAGGGAACATGTTTTAACCAATGTTTTAACAAACTTTTTAATATGGACAGTGTTCAAAGTTCACTTTGTTCTCACGCAATTGTTTTAAGCCCTAAGAAGTTACTCCTTCATTACTTCCTCGAAGACCCTATTTATTAATTACTGCTTTTGAGAATGCCACATGGATTAGCAATAAAAAAGGAAATTAATTTTTCAACATTTTTATTTTATTAGAAACATACAAAAAGGCCGTAAGTGAAGAAAACGTTTCGATTGAAACTAGAAAGCAAAAAACGTCTCGTAAAAAGACTATCGACGAAACAGAAAATATTCCAAAAACTTCTCAAGATGAAGTTGCTGAAGAGAAAAAAGGTAAATATGATATATATGATGACATATCCTCAGCAATCTTGGTCAACAAAGGCAATGTTTGAAATAAAGTTCAGTTTTAATCGAATTGCGAAATAGTTCACTTGCTCCTTCACATTAATCAACTGAATATTTAACATGGCTGTGTATATAATTTTTCTCTTTTTTCTCCTATATCCTAATATCGTTCTTACTTAACTGCAGCATTTTTAGAATTAAAGTCTGTTATACCCTCCGCCTTAGTCAAGGAATAAAAAAATAGGAGGTTTTCAGAGACATTTAAATATTTATGTTATATGCTCGGTATCAGTATAAAATTCTGAATTGATCTGGGCCTCTGCCCATTTGCCTGTGCATGCCTGTTTTCCCCCGCTCGCAAAAATTAAGATATCAGCTTCTACTTTTGCAAAAGCATTGGAAATTTCTCCGCGGTGCCTGCTATTGAAAATGAACCAATTCGGTCAAAGAACGCTGAAAGATCATCTGTGTTCAAAAGCTAAATAAAGTTTTTTTTTCTTTATTCACGTACGGGAGATAAGTGACAATAATGAAAACCTTCGCGTACATTTTATTCTGCAGATATAATAGTTGACCACGCCCCCGCTTTCTTTGAAAATAAGGCTACTGTACCTTAAGAAGATTATGGTACAAGGTTATATTAAGTTTGTCCGGATGTGTGCAATACGCCGGAGCACTTGAGATAATCTATTTGTCCGTCAGCTATCTTCTGTTTAACGTACACGCCGCCATTTTTGAGATGTGCAGCCATTTCCGATATAACGCCTTGTTTTGAAAAGTCTATATGGATAACCGTACGATATGGATGCTGTCGAGTATTTAATGCGGTTTTTAGGTGTTTTTAAATCGTATTCAGGGAACGGATAAATCTCAGCCGACTCGATTTTGTTTTTAAAACGCACTGCTGGCAGGTCAATGTTATAAACCATGAAAATATAATTTTTTTTTATATTTTTTTATGGCTCGCAAAACTAAAGGCGTTGGAGGTAAATGCTCGCTGACATTCGACCACCGTTCTCTTACTTTAATTAATTTTTACGTATTCGTGATCTGAAATTAATTCGTAAATGTTTCCTTTATATGAACTTTAATTTCAATAGAAGGCAAGACTGGCAAAAAAGGAACAACGAGTATTCGTAGTCGTAAACGTGCCGCGCCGTCAGATAAGAAAGTCTTATCCGTTGCTGAAGAAGATGTCGATGGGGATAACAATTTGAATGAGGATGAACCGAATGGCTCTAAACGTAAGTCGGGTTTGACGTGCGGCGCGCAACTGAAAAAACTGTTAATTTCGTGTTTTCCAGCCACCAAGAAAAAAAAGACGATCACCTCTACCATAGCGCCTCTAAATAGCACTTCTACAACTTATAATAAAGCCGATTTCGAATTACAACGGTTGAATGCAAAGGATGAAAGCAATGCTCGCAGCTATAATTTGAAAATTTCAAGTTGGAATGTGTCGGGTGTAAGAGCTTGGTTGAAAAAAGATGGTTTAACATTTTTAAAATACGAGGAACCGGATATATTTTGTATGCAAGAAATTAAATGCACTATTGATCAATTGCCAGAAGAGTTGGAACGCATACCAGGTTATCATCCTTATTGGTTATGCAAACCAGGCGGTTATGCCGGTGTCGCCATTTATTCAAAAATTATGCCTATCAATGTGGAATATGGCATTGGTAACGACGAATTTGATGCTAACGGTCGCGTCATTACTGCCGAATATGAAAAATTCTTTTTAATGAATGTCTATGTGCCGAATTCGGGCAGAAAGTTAGTTAATTTAGAGGCTCGCATGAAATGGGAAAAATTATTTCAGGCTTTCGTACAAAAACACGATGATCGAAAGCCAATTATCATATGCGGTGATATGAATGTGTCACATGCAGAAATCGATTTGGCTAACCCGAAAACCAACACACGCAATGCCGGTTTCACTAAAGAAGAACGTGAGAAAATGAGTGATCTCTTAGCTTTAGGCTATATAGACACCTTCAGACATTTCTATCCAGAACGTAAGGGCGCTTATACATTTTGGACTTACATGGGTGGTGCCAGGGCACGCAACGTTGGTTGGCGTTTAGATTACTTTCTTGTATCGCAGCGTTTTTTAAAAAAAGTGGTAGACAATTGTATTCGCTCTCAGTGTATGGGAAGTGACCACTGCCCTATTACTTTGTTTTTGAAATTATAAGCTGGCGAAATAGAAAAAAAAATTTCAATATAAGCTCACTTTCGATGTCTATCACCACATTATCAAACATTTCTTCAACAAAAACTAATTATATAAATATAAATAATAACGGAAAAATCTATCTGTTGTCAATGAAAATTTCAGATAAATATGTAAGATTCTTCTGATTAATGTTACATTTTCTTAATATTTATACTTTATTAAAAACACAAATTACATTTTTTTTTACTTTAAAGCAAGTTTTTATTTTCACTTTAAATAAAGGTGAAATTCTTATTGATTATTTTAAATAACTGACTTTTTTTACCCACATAACAGTTTTTAATGATTGTGAGGTTTTTGCGTTTGCCCAAATTTATGAGCAAGCAGTTGAAGCTTAAATTGGATGACATAACGGTCTCAGCACACACTTTTGTTTTGCAGTTACTCCTCGAGTTTCTCTGTTTAACAATTGGTAATCCTACCCATGGTAAACAAGCCACAATTTCAAGAATTGCCGGTCTTTTTGCTCGTGAAGACATAAGCTCTATGCTTTATATAAAAAGAGATTAATTTAGATAGTTTCCAATCTAGTTTTACGGTTATGAAAAAGCAACAACAAATATCGCAAAATGTTTCCTTTAAACTGTAGGTCGATCTATAAAATGCCGGAAAAGTATGAACCTCCCGATGATTTGGTCGATGATACTAACTACCCAAATTTTTTTACCGAATTCCAAAATATTAACAAAGTTTGTTTGATGCGTTTCAAGATTTAGTACCATGGAACGCGCAGATGCATTTAGCGTGTTGACTAATTCGGCTTGCGCTGCTTGTATGCCAGGAAGTTGAGCGTATGCCACAAAGTCTTTTCGATTCAACAAGTTATTATCGACGATACCGGCCAATAGCACCATTTCCGGTACTTTCCACGTAGTTCTTAGCAACACGGCAACCTTTTGATGCGGTGCGAATACTTTTCAATGCCTAGAATCGAACAGTGGAAGAATGGCTTCATAACGGGAAACTTCAATTGCTTTATTAATGATTTTCTGTCCGTAGCTTTTAAGATGCATTCCCTGTTTGTGCAACCAGACACGGACATCAAAGAAATCCCTCGCCTTCATCGAATTTAGATGGAAAATGGCCGCCATACTTGAATGATCGAACCAATTACGCACTTCGCGAGCTATGATCTCATTACAGGTTACAGATGCAACGGTATTAAGGGAGAGTCTTGCAAATGGAATTGGAGAAAGAGGGCTGAGAGTTATTTAAACTTTAAATCGTGTTAGTTTTATCTATAATTATAAAATTCACTTATAGATATGTGAAATATGTAGAACTTTTTACTTATGATACTCAATAAAATAAAAGTTCTTCACGTAACAATTTATCGAAAATACTTTTTATTTACGCTTAACATTGCTTAACAATGGTTAAGAATGGTTAACTTCGACATTTGTCGTTAGTTTTAGGGATAGAAGGATAACAGAATTTATAGAAGAAACACAGAATATTTCAATAGTATAATCATAGCATATAACAATGAAATGGTGCAATAATTGAATTAAAGATATGTAAAATGCGATAAATTTAAAAAGTATTAAATTTAAAATGTAAAATAATGAACTAACAAATCGTTTAGAGCTTGTTGGGTAAAAAATTAATTACTACACAGGTGCCTGACGCTTTCCTAGCATTTTCATCAATCAATCAAAATAAGTTTTCAGAATTGTTGAAAACTTCTATTTGTTTAATCGTGTAGACGAATACTCCCAAATGGAACGCGGATAATATCGCTAACTTCACGGGAGGGCGTGTATATTTGCCACGACGTTTGAAAATGATCGGTGTTAAATTCAGAAAATATTTCCCATACACTGGTTGCACGAGTTTGTGGGCATCAAGCGTGACATGCCGAAAGAAATGATGAAAGCCGGCATTATACAAGAAATGATGCACTTTGTAACAGATATTCTTTTATGTGGACGTTATAGACATTGTCGATTGGTCGAATGCTGGCAGTTATTCCCATTTTAGTCTAAATGGGCGCAATTTTGGCCCCTTCGGTCTCATTACTCTTTAAAGAACCTTGTTCTTCTTAAGCCACTTTCTTCTTTGTTTTCGTCTTCTGTAAATTAAAATTTGTTTTTTCTCTTTTACTGTGAATATTGTTATTTCTTAGTAATTACCTTTAATTAGTTCATAATCCTGAGTAGTATCATTTAGCTAATGCTTGAATGAATGATAAATAAATTATTGTTTACAAATATAATATAAGTATTGCCTCGTATACCAGCATAATAATAATATTAATAATAGCCGGCCTGATTTGCTCAACCAAACGAATATTACCACACGAACAAGATCATAGGGAGCAAAAGTAACTGATATGCCTTCGGGTTTATATTAAAATAACTTTCCGCTGTAAAAAAGCAAGCATCTTATAAGTGTTCTTACTTTTCATTTCCCTTTTGTTTGGAAACAAAACTTCTCCTGTCGGCTGCCGCACTTCTTAAACGCTTCAACGATTCGGTGGCAGATATATTTAATTTACTCGTTTTGATGTGGTTTTCATTACAATTCGTAAAAGGGCTCTTCCTCTTCTTCTATATACATTTTGTTAATTTTTGTGTATTGTATATATATATATATATATATATATATTTCCTAATAGTAGAAATGAGTAACGTCAACGTCATCTATCAAAATTCATTCAAGCAATTTCTTGTTATCTTTAACAACTCTATCACAAAATCAACAAAGTCCAATATAACTGGTGGCGTTTAACGTCCCAATTAGGATTCGCTGCTATGGCCTGGTGGCGACTCATCTTGTGTCTTAATCTGAAATTAAATAGAAATAAATAAATAAATTATAAATGACAATCAGTAAAGATAAATTCCAACTCACCATTGGAATAAAGCGAATACTTCGAGGAGGGGGGCTGACGCGGAGGAGCTGACGCCGTTGCATGACGATATGTTTACGTCCTCGGTCTCCCTCCAATTTATTCCTTTCAGCAGCATGAAGAGCGTGTACCCAAATAAATTTCTACGGTGGGTACTGCCGCCTCCGCAGGAACCTCCTCGCGAGAAAAAATCAACCTGCGCCGCCACAGTTGACTGTATGCCTTTGCCGATCGCTTTGTCCACCATATGATGTGACATGCACGCATAAAAATATTTATATGCCTGATGGAATGCTTTCCGTACGTTTGCTTCCGGGAACGCCAGTTCCAACTATTGTGAGTGGAGGACCCAGCTGTCCAAACGCTCCTTGGTCACAACTCGCCCCTTCACCTCCTTGCAGGTATCTTCTTTTGACCGGCTTAGGTCCGCGAGGCACGTCTGACACTGCAGCTGCTCACCGATGTACCTCGCTATTGCGTATCTTGTGAGCAACCGCAGGTAGCCTTCCTCTTTGTCGCTGATACTCTTTAATATCAGATCACCCCCCCATCGATGTCGTACGGCTCGAATTCTTCCTCCTCCTGGATTGTGGTTGTACTCCATCCTGTTAATGAGGAGATAGTCGTCCTCGGACTTGAAGCTGCGGGACCATAGTAATGAGCAGTTATCTGGCCAGCGTTATCTTCTAGTAAATAAATTATTTTGGTCGACGAAGTTTCAATATTACGAATTATCGCACGTACGATAATCATTGCTTTTGCTTATTAGCTGCAGTATGTCAGCAGAATTGTGGTTGCAATATCAGCATTTGGATATGAGTGAGCAGAAATCGAAGGAAACCCCAAAGAATGCAAACGTTTTAACAATTGGGTTAAAGCTCATAAAAAAGGGGATCACCGCTTATGGAACAGTCAATCGTAGAATTTAAAAAAATTTTCAAAGCATGGAATATATATATAAATTTATTTATTTATTTTCTTGGTGCAGGTTGCTTGTTCTTCTTCATTTCTTGGTGTAGGTTGCTTGTTCTTCTTTATTTCAGGGAAAGCGGTTTTCTGTACTGTACGGCGGATAATCTTATCGAATTTTGTTGCGTCTGTAATTGGCAAACAAATTGAAAATCTATTTCATTATCTATGAAACATTAAAAAGTAGTGAGTTAAATGCAGGTGTTTTTCGTTCGAATTCGTACACCACCCATTGATTTCTATACATTCAAACTCACAAGGCACCAAATTACCAATTTTCATGTTCATACTCTCTCATTACATTTCTGATATATTTCAACTGAAAATCTTAAAAATGCATGCCAGTTGCAGTTCGTTTAAAAAGTAGAAAATTCCAGTTGTAGCTGGTTTTGTAACAGTACTTTCTTGGGCAGGATATACTCAGCCACCCCAGAGTCCGTTCCAAGACAATTTATAAAAACGAATTGGACCTTCGGGTTTGTTCTTAATATATTTTACTTACTTTATTTATTTTGTAGAGGTCACAAAATCGTTTTCAGAGCGGTGGGAGGGAAAACTAGCTTGGTGGCCCGACTTTTCGCGTTAATTAAATTCTTTTCACACGCGTTTGCTCAGTTTTAATTCCGAATTCGCGGGTTACTATAAAGAGACGAATATTTCGCGGAAGTCATAGCAGCCGTGGGTCCCTTCCTAACTGTTCCTCGTCACACAAAAAAAGGTGTTCACCAGTCCTTCAGGGATGGCGATTAAAGCTAAACCAGCTCATTCCCTATCCATAAAGTCAAACAAAAAACCCTAACAGTCAAAGTCAGCTTGTAGTATAGTCTGTACTTTTACTTACCTCGACTTCGGCTATGACACAATAAAAGACTGAGCGTATAGCAACACGCTCTTTTATAGTGGTGGCCACCAAACTATCCCGTTATTACAATGTTATCACCTTAACATTATTAAGCTTGCTTTTTGTAGAGGTTCAGACGATTTTGGCATATAACCTAGATTATAAGCACATGTTAAGACTTTCTCAACAGTATCACCGGCAACATGCTCATAGTTATTTGCAATATACTCTAACATAGATTCAAGTATTTCGGGTACCAGATAATTAGTAGCTGTGAAATTATAAGCCATATCCTTGAGAATGCGTGAGTTTAAATCATCAAATTTAACGCCTTTGTATTTAGTCAATATGCGATGATAGAAATGAGGGATAGGACAACAAAATGAGGGATATGAGGGATAGGACAACAAAAAACTGCTCGTATAATCATTTTCATGGATTACAATGGGATGATGGCAATTTAACGTTAAGAGATGTTGAAGAATATCTAAAGATGTCTATCAAGAAAATGCAAAATCCAATTGTATATGTTAAAGGAGTTGTTTTAAAGGACTTGTTTTTTAAATCAAAAATAGAGAATACTTTAATATAATAGCATACTCATCAGTTGGTCCTATAAAATCACCCGTTTATTATCCTCCGTGATAAAAAAAAAAAAACGAAAAAAATTAACTTATCCAATATTTTTATATATTTTTATATATTTTTTAATATATATATATAAATATATATATAAATAAATAAATAATATAATTATTTATATATATATATAAATATATATAAAAATAAATAAATAAATAATATAAATATATAAATATATATATAAATAAATAAATAATATAATTATTTATATATATATATAAATA
>KK502423.1:547807-561344 GCA_000688735.1 Glossina austeni | reverse complement strand
TATATATATATATAAATATATATAAAAATAAATAAATAAATAATATAAATATATAAATATATATATAAATAAATAAATAAATAACATAAATATATAAATAATAATAAAATAATTGGATAAATCAAGAGATTTGGAAAATCTATTGAAAGCATACGATTGTTGTATTGATGACGGGACTTTTCCCCTAAAAATGATTGATGAATTAAGAAGATTTAGCAATTTATTCACTTGCCATTACAAAATACAGGTGCCTGCAAACTATTTTACGTGCGTTGTAAATTAACGCAGAAACTTTTTAATTTGTATAACCACAAATTTCTCTTTGACGACAAAAAAAGAAAACAAACAGCGATAAATTCTCGCAAATTACATAATAAAAATAGTATAAATACGAAAGCAAAAGAATACAATACAAAGTGAATATGAGGATATTTTCCATAGGGTTCACGGAAACTCGATGCCTGGAGGAAATCAACCTGAGCGATCTTCAGGAGTTGGTGCACTACATCAATTCGATTGCGGAACCGGATTTTCAAAGAATGCTACGGTACTGCCTGGAGACCCAGGTGTTCAAATTTCTGGAGGACGAGTGGGGTTTATTCCCAGACTTTAACTTCAAATTCAAAACTAGGATAATGGATACAATTAAACGCTCCTCCTTAATTGAGGCGGAAATAGAAATAGATAGAGATTACATAAAATACCTAATGGTATTATAGAAATACAAAATAATAATTTTTTTTTTTTTTAAATGCATACAAAATATTATACACAAACAAAAAAAATATGGAAAAAAAAAAATTTTTAAAAAATTTTATTTTTATTTTGTAGTTTAAAAAAAAATTAAAGAAATGCAAAAAAAAAATCTTTTTATTTTACAATTTTGCAAAAATTATATTAAAAGGGTGAAAATGAAAAATTATTTCTTTTTTACTTTTTAGTAATTTTTTTTGGTCAACATGAATTCTTAATTCAAAGTTTGTTGTGGTGATTTTTTTTGTATCAACTCTTTAACAAAAAGAAACTAAATTTCTTCTGCTGTAGGATATACACAGTTAATAGAATTGTTTACAACACAATTAACTTCATATACCGTAGGGTATACTCAGTTCATAAATCGGTTTGCAACACCATCACAACAATACCCTCGTAAACCTCGACACAAACACTCATTTCAAATGTTCGACTCATAAAAACTCATCTGAACACTATTCGGATCACATTCGGACACCTGCTGGTGGGCGGAATAATGCCCTTTTTTAACTTTTTTTTTACATTTTTTTAGCGTAAGGTATTGTAAAAGTCGCTATTTGCCGAACTTGAACATTCATTTATATGAAAAATGTGGCGTCGATCACGCATATATATATTACTCTTATATACTAAATTCATTATCTTATAAACTAGAATACATATGAATATTTGTGCTTTTCGCATATCAACGCGGAAGAGCGATAGTCATGATGAATTATTTATTCATGTCAGCATAGGACGATATGCTGACATGCACAAACACTATCGTTTACCGCTGGTTACGCGAGATTCTAATACATAACCTAATTAAGAAAAATTATAGCATGAATGGTGGCTGCATTATCATCATGCACTTAAGGACATGTATGCAAACATAGAGACAACCAACAGATCTATCCCAAGTACATAAACAAATCTTCCAAATGCCTAGATCTAGGTGACCTATAATATAAAAAATTCTGATTTCCTTCAAATCGTTGTCTAATTAATTTAATTACGTGTTCGATGTGTTCGTACAATAAATCTCTGCATCCGTCGTATATTGGAGCTTTAAGATTCAATGCAATAGCATCTCCGTTATCCTTTGAACACCATTATCTTTTGCCTAAAAATTCATGTGCTGTAAATAATATCGAGGATGATTTTGGAATCAATTGGTTAGCGTCTTCATTGTCGTTAGCTGCTGCGTTGAAAATATTAGGGCAGTCGTTCTCGTTCCTATAAAAAAAAGAAAAAATTCAAAAATTTTGAAACTGAACACCAATATCATCGAAAACAAATGCTCTTCCATTTCCTCCAACCAGAGCTTTTCTATCCGATTGATAAGCTGCCAAATATATGCATGAGAAATTGCTGCATGCAGTTATGTACGTAAGTAAACCTTATTTACAAAATAAATTTGAATTCATTTTTATTTCTCTCTTTTTGAACTAAATTCAATTTTTTTGACATTACTTCCGTGGGCCGTATTTTAAACAGATTTTCCTCGGACACATCCACTGCAGACGCAATGGTTCGTTGGCTGGTTAATTGCAGCTTGAAAATGTTAGTATCATTCAACAGAATTTGAGGCGGATAATACAGCCAAATCCAAGTGCCCAAGAATAAACAGCCAAAATCAAATTTATTATTGACTCGCAGAGCTTTTAAGAGAAATTTCCTCTTAATCGAGGGCGTGTCAAATAGGATCATTTTTTCACGAATTTCTAGAAGTCTTTCATAAACGTCTGTGCAAAAAGTAAGATCAAAAGCAGTTTAAGTCCAGTTTAAATTTTTTACTTTAATTTGTTAGTGTGAGTTTATTTATGAGATTAAGTCTATTGGCAAACTTGATCTGTGATTATTAACTGAGAAACGCAAGTTTGCGGCTTCCATCCGAGGGAACGGCACAGCTAAGTTAACACTAATCTTGCCACACGGTAACTTTGAGACTCTTTTGAACTTTGAACGTAAGTTCTTCACGTATGCCCTGTAGATACTTTATGTGTATATGTATATATATATAGCTTATTTGGATAAATAAATGAATTTAAACTATAAACAAAAACAATAACATTTTAATTAATTGCAGGATTCTTATAAGTTGCGAAGATTTACTTCGTTCTATGTTTCGCTATAAAAAAAGTGGGATAAGATTATCAAATTCTTACGCCGATAAAGAAAATATACATTTTAAACACTTTCTGAAATTTACTTCGGTATACATTGCAACAGCGCTGGCTAATCTATATAGAGAGAAAAATTTAATTTAAAATATCGTTTTTATTGTTTTCCTACAGATAAAGAATTTTTGTGTGGATATATACAACACCCAGAAGGACTTGAGATAGATCCACCTTTGATTCAGCGAGTGATTCCAAGCTTACCAATCTCTCAGTTGGTCTATCCATCTTGTATTGTTTTGTTCAATCTACAGATCGCAATTTTTGAGATATTCTCTTAAAGTGAGATAAATTCGCGTCCTATTCAGGTTTTCAGAATGCTGCATTGAAAATTTTTTAATAAGATAATACTCCCAGAGAAGTAAATAATAAAAGTTACGCTATTTTTAAATTGTTTTAAATTGGCACTCTTTTATTCTCATTATTTACATGGGAAAAATGCTATTAAGGATTTCTTCACAGATGCCTGCTAGGAGGAGAACAGCCAACTAGTCACCAAGCCGCGTTTGGACAGCTTCTCCGTGTGTCAGAGTGCTCCGCGCGTCAATTACAGCTGCAAAATGTTTACAAATCAATGGGTGGTATAGGAATTTGAGAGAAAAACAGCTGCAGAATGTCTACAAATCAATGGGTGGTATAGGAATTTGAGAGAAAGACAGCTTCAGAATGTTTACAAACCAACAGGTGGTATAGGAATTCGAAGTAAAAAATGGAAAATAGGAAGCAAAGGCTTTTCAATGTTACGGTTTTCATGCGTCATACAAAAAGAAAAAAGAGAATAGGTACTGATTGCAATTCGTTTTCGTTTCATTGCTCATATGTCAGGTTACATAGAAAAATTCAAAATTTTATTTTCATCAAAAGATTCGAAAAATTTCAGTGCAAATTTGCTACAAAAGTATTTACCTTGAAAAATTAATTTTAGGTATTGTTTTACAAGAAAATGCCTGAGTAACCTGATCGTTCATGCGTTACCAGTTGTATTTTATATAGAATTATTTCTCCTCTTGGTTTATTGCTTATATGTAACTTTGGGTTATCTTACACTTCTGACGATTTCATTTTTTTCCGTGTTAAGTCGATGTTGATAATTCCCTACTAGGTGTTCTTCACATAGGGTTATGTCTGCTCTGCATCAATTGGGATTGTTAACTCTGGATGGTTTGCACCTTGGATGTTTAGTATTAAATATTTTGCTAGGTTTGACATTTTGCAAATGAAGAATTATGGGGACTGACAAAATAAGGCATTAGTCCTATTTTTGAGCTGGAATTTCAACTTTGCCGACTTTTTATAAAACTTTGTGGGAATTAGCAAACCATATGGTTTTGCATGTGTATATACAAATAAAACAAATAGAAAACAAGGCACAAGAAGAAATAAAGGCAATTTATTGTAAACTTAGAAATTATTTATTTAATTTATATTTTCTTTTCAGCCTGCCTGTAAAATCTCGCTGAACATGGAATTTGGAGTTCTTCGATTCTTCAAAATAAACTATGAAAACAAAATAAACACCTGCTGCGTAGATACACGCTTATGTGCATTTCATAACCCATATTCAGTTAAAAAAACAGGATTGTATGTGCTTGAGCTTTGCAAACGTTTGAAATAATGCGACATGATATCAAGAAACTCTTAAGAGAGTCTTAGCCTATACAAATAGGGAGAATGAAAGAGTAGGCGTACAAATGAATGCTAACGAACAGCTTTGCTATTATTATTGATAACAGATAGACGAAAAGAAAGAAAAAAGAATCGTAGTTTTGAACAAAATGTTGGAATATCTATCTATTCCTTCACTTCGAATTATAAGCAATCTACTCATAAAAGCGCACTCTTAATATATTAAAAATGAAATTTGCTTTTGAAGAACTTTCTCACAAAATTTTGGTAAAATTTTGTTGTTGTCGGCTCATGGCAGGTGTGTTCAAGGATGGTTAAGTCATCCCTTAAACCTAACCTGTTGTTCAATCTGCCACTCTACAAAATATGATGGACAAGAAATAAAGCGATTTACTTGAAGCACAAAAGTTAATTTTCAAATCTTGTTGATGCAGCGTACTATACGCGCTACCATATTGTTTTGCAGGAAAGTGTAAACAATAACATATAGGTTTATAACAAAAAAAAAAAAAGAAATCAACAAAATAACAAAGGAAAAAAATCTGTGAAAAATTTTTTTAAAAAGTTACAAATTGTGCAAAGAATCTACTGTGACCGATTTCAATATCGAATTTGCGTCGGGACTCCCCGTTTGAGTCTCACATCAATAAACTATCTCAATTGCAAAACTTTCATGCTCATCGTCATCAAAAAGTGCAAACGCGCTCTCTGTACTTTTTTTGCAACTAAGAAGCAGGTTTTTGCGCTGCAAATAAACTACAACAGCTGGCATTCCAGGTCCAGTTTTAATCTTTGATAAAAAAAAACCGAGAAGAGTCTCATCGTTTGTAAGCTACTCTGCAGCGCCATCTGCCGTGATCAATGCTATCCCCGCATACGTTACGTCAACGGTTTTCGTCGCTACGCACACCAAGCGGCGGCTGTTTAAGCGAATCTTTCTGATAATTGAATTCACAAGATTTTTCTCCGTTTTTGTCGGTTTTCATCAAATTCTTTCGCAGCATCCTACTCCTTAACGAGTTGTTAGGTAAGCCGGTTATTTGGTATTATACCCTTCCCTTCTGGGACCCTTCCGATAACAACAACTACTAACAGCACTGAAATAGGCTTTAAGGGAAATGAAATCCCCAAAACCATTAAATTAAATTTTTATAATCTCCCAGTAGATTACTTTGCACCAACTCTTTAACTTTGTTTCAAATGCGGCACATTTGGTCACATTGCCAAATTCTGTAAAAACAAGGAAGCCCGCTGTCTTTTTTGTGGTAAATCTCCAGATCCTTGCCGGCTAAGTACACACAAATCACAAACTTGCCTCTGGCGCGTTTGACCACAATGTTCGGAATAAAGGATGCCCGAAAAGAAAACAAGAAAAAGATATTAAAAAAGTTATGGTCATTCCCAATAAGTGGAAAGAGAAGTATGGTGCCCCAACAATGACTACGAGAACAATTTACCACCCATAAATAACAACCCTATCCCAAACAACATAAGAAGCACTATCAACGACGTTAACAAAATTTTAACCAAAAAGAATTTCAATCATGTAGTGAAGCAAAAATCAAACTTTCCTCAACACACACAGGCTAATACTCCGAAACGGCAAGCAACTTCTCTCACACTGGCTTATAGACCAATAAACCAGCCGGCTGTTCCCCCCAAATCTGTAACGCTCTACAACAATCATAAATCCATCGAGATGAAGAAACTTCTGGACAAAATTTCCAAATTGTTCTATTCCTATTCAGATTTTCCTTGATGAAATGGAACGACTTTGTAGTTTCCTGGAAGGTATTCAAAATGTTGTACTTGATGGTGATTTCAGTTCGAGAGATTCTCAGTTTGGTGATACAGTTTCGAACAAGGGGGGCAAAACCTTCTGTGACATCGTGAGTTTCAGTAGCTTCCTTTGTCTTAATAAAACCACGTCAACCTTCCTTCACTCTAACCATCCTTCCAAGACTGGCAGTGCTTTAGACCTAACTTCCTCAAATTCAAATAATATTTCTTTTCAATGAGAAGTTAGG
This sequence comes from Glossina austeni, assembly GCA_000688735.1. NCBI lineage: Eukaryota > Metazoa > Arthropoda > Insecta > Diptera > Glossinidae > Glossina > Glossina austeni. Next base: position 554,776 of record KK502423.1, on the reverse strand, counting down.
AGATAAGTTCACCTAGGAAATAGACATCATATTCCAAGCAATTTTCACACCAGCATCAATTCTTCTCCAAACGTTTCATTTCTCGAAAAAAATTGACTAATGGTCTAACTCATTTAACACTTGAGCCTAAAATGGATTCAATACAAGACATTTTTCACCAGGAAATCCAATCGGTCCGAACCAATCTGCAGACCTCAAACACCCTTCTCCCAAGCCATGGTGGAATGTGGCGCTTTCTGCGGTTTTCCGCAAACTACACGCCTTCAAGCAAAAATTTACGAAATATGCTAACAACTAACTTCAAAGTGGTTCAAAAAGTGTGGAACAAAGCGAAAAGGACTCATCGTGCTCAAACACCTCATGAACTTTGTACAAATGATAATTCAACACATTTCTCAAAATTTTTAAACGGTCATCTCAAATGAACCCAATATAGCATGATGCTAATAACAAACTCTATCTAGAATGGTAGCCACAGCCAATACTATAATTCTTCCCTCTCTCCCACATTCTGCAGACAACGGGTCCGCTTTCTTGGAACTTATCCACGTCCTTCAATAGAGAATGGGTTTTTTTGCTGTGGACTGTGATGGCATCAAAATGACATGCTAAAGGTCCTTTCTGTCCCAAATCTGTCTGTATTGCTTTCTGCCATAAATAAATGTTGGACTAACAACTCCGTTTCAAATGCTTGGAGAAAAATTACGACTGTTCCCATCCCTAAATTAGGAAAAAATCCTAATGGTTTCATTAATTTTAGACACATATTTCTTCTGTCAGTTTTGTTAAAGGTCACAGACCACATTGTTAAGGAAAAACTTATAAAGTTCGTGGACACCTGTAACCTCTTTTCTGCTATGTCTTATGAATACCAGAAACACATATCTACTAACATGTGTCTGAACGAGGTTGCTTTCACAATATTCAGTGAAAAAGCGGACGGTAACAAAGTGGTAATGCTTTCTTTAGACATCAACAAAGCCTATGATTGTGTTGATCTGGATAAATTTAAAAAAAAAATCGAAGTGCCGACTTAAATTCGTCTTTCAACCCAAATAAATCTAAGGTGATCCACTTTGCAAAAGGATCTAATAAAGTTATCAATATCTCCATAAATGAAACAAGGATTAATCAAACAGCATCTTTCAAATTCCTTGGCAGGATTATCAATGCAAGTGTAACCCTCTAACCACAATACCTGGAAACTTCTAAAAACTGTCAGTCTGGAACAAATGACATTAAATTCATGACCAATTTGCAAAACAGACTTCTCCCAAACAAAGCTTTAAACGTGTACCGTGCGTGTAGTTCGATCAGAAGTAGCATAACCCTACTCCACTTCATGTAATTTTCCGGAATATATAATCAAAAAAATGCAAACCTTTCAACACTTACTGCTAAGACGTTGTACTGGTCTGTCCCTCTCAACGTCAATTCCCATTCTAAGATGTATTTCGGGTGAACTTCCAGTTTCAAAGAGGTTCTATCTACTAACTACCAAGGAACTTTTAAATGTAAAATTCTTTAGACCTTCTCTCTTCGAAAAGGTGGTCTCCAGATGTAATGATGTCTCTTGCAGTTACACAGGCTGCTACCAGAAATTGATTCACGTTTTCAAAAAAGTGAACACCATCCCCATTTGGAATTCGACCCATTCCAAGTGCAAAATTGATCTAAATATCCTCAAGCCTATAGTCAATTTCAAAAGGAACTTACCTCACTCAAGCCTTCGATCTGCATGTCTGCAAAAATTAAATTTCTGTCTAGAAAATGACTGACTTACTTCTAGGCAAATTCAAAGTCTTCGAAGAACTATCTTCCACATATATTGAGCTCCTCGCTGTCGGACAAGGTTATTGCTAAATCCAACAACGTAAAAAAATTCGTTATATTCTCCAATAGCAAATCGGCGTTAATGTTAATCAAACAGGAAAATTCGTATAACAAGTATGTTTCTGAAATCTGTGATATTTTAAATGATCCTCCCTTGAAGGATGCCAGTTGATCGGGGTTCCAGGCCACCATGGTTTCAGTTTAAATGAAATGGCTGATACGCATGCGCGTGAGATCATTTTGGCATCACCATCCTTTCCATCAATTCTCCTCCCAGTGACGCTCTCCGTCTAATTTGTGCAAACATCATACAAGAGTGGAAGGATGAATATCATGAAATTGCTCGACAAAAATTTAATTGTCTTTTTTATAAAACTCTTCCTTTCCTGACCTTTGAGCACATGCCGAATGGCAATTTGACTACGTGGGAAAATAAGTGCTTTATTTATGAACAATCATGCATACGACAACGTCTATTTAAAAATGATCAACGCTGTTCTCTGTGATATCTGTGAGGAATGCTGCACTGCAGAGTCAGCTGCACATTTAATTTTTGAATGCAGAAGGTTCAAAATCGTCAGACAATCTCTCGCTTCCTTTGAATTGTACAATAACTTATATGAAATTTTTCGTGCTAGCAATTATATACATCTCAAACACCTTTATCAAAGCAGCTGATATTTCTCTTTAATCTCTTTTTCTCCTACTATCTTTATTAGCAGTATACAGCCTAAACTTGTAATTCTTTTTTCCGGGAAATGTATCCGGAATTCGATAGTGCCGTACTGACTACCTGTACATCTTTGCCACTGAGCAAAGAAAATGTCGTCTACCAGACGTATGATTCTCCGGCTTCCTGCGGAAATTCATCCAACAGCTACTCTCAATCTCACAACCAACGGACCAAATCTACTAAAAATCATCAAATAACTCAAGATAACCCATAATTCTTAAAACTGTGATATTGAAAGCTTAAATTACGTTACTGGATTATGGTCCCATAAGGACCATAAGGCCTCTTCCATGTTTCAACTTACAAACACAAAAAAATAATTAAATTATTCTTACAAATAAGCCACACTACACGCAAAAATTGTTAATCAGGTAATATAAAAAAATATCCATTAGTGTAAGATAAATATAAATTAGATAAATAATTTCCAACTTTAAAATAAATTGCCTTTATTTCTTCTTGTGCCTTGTTTTCTATTTGTTTTGTTTGTATGTACATATGCAAAACAATATGATTTGCCAATTCCTATAAACTTTTAAAAAAGTCGCAAAGTTGAAGTTCCAGTTCGAGAAGAGGAATAAAGCTTCATTGCGTCAGCCCCCTCAGAAGTAAATCTTACGCTAAGTATAATTAAAAACTAATATAAAGTATATGAAAAGAGATAAAAAAAAAAAACAAAAGAAGAATAAAATGCATGTATACCTTCATTTAAATACGACATAGGCAAAGCGCGCATTAAAAAGAGTTGATTTGAGAAAATGTAAAGAATCCGATGTTGGATTACGTAATAAATATCATTGCGTATTTTGCAAAATTATATCTGCAGTGACCAAGCCAAAGAAGATAAAATTCCTAGAGGAACGATTCGGGACGTGAAAGCTTATCTCACCAAGTAATGTCGACGAATTGATAGTACCATTTATTAACATAACTGGGAAGGAAACACAAAGAAAAAGTGTACATTTCTCAAGTGATGGTAAGACTAACAGTAGCAAGAAGGAGGCAAAGAAACAAACGGGTCGCGCCACCAATTTCTAGGGACAAAGAGCAAGAATTTCTTTTGAGCTGATTTTATTGATTCTCTATAAGATTTATAGGAAAGGGAGCACACAACCGAGGCATACTCAAGTGTTGATCTGATCATGTATAGACTTTTTGTAATGTGAGGATAGTTAAGATTTTCGGACCACCGCTTAACGAACCCTAACGCCGAACTCGCCTTACTTAAATCGAGCTTAATATGCAGATTAAAACGTAGTCTTTGATCAAACATAAACTCCAAACCCTTGAACAAATTAATGTTTTCCAATTTTTGTGAATCGATAAAATAGTAAGCAGTGAATGAATTTCTCGTCGAAAAAGAAACCTTCTTGCATTTTTTTAGCTTTAATTTCATAAAATTTAATGAGCACTATATAACCAGCTTATTTGAGTTAGTTTGAAGCTGATACCAAAGCGATTCCAAAAAAAAAGGACGAAAACTGTTGAACATCATCAACATTTGGCTGGATTTAATCACCGAAGGGGGATCCTTGAGAGACGCCTGACGTCACGGGGAGCTCATCCGAGATAATGCAGTTAAGCAGAATTCTGAATGATCTGTTATGAAAGGCTTATCCATTTCAATATGTACAAAGTGAAACCAGAGATCTGGAATATGAAGGTCAATAATTTATGGTTGAACGCTTTACTACAGTCAGTCTTTATGACATTCGCGTGAGCGCCGCTAGAAAAAGCTTTGAAAACAGGACAAGCAAACTCTAAGAGATTCGTAACAGTTCGTCTTCCTTTCAGACAATCATACTGGAATGAAGAAATATAAGATTTGATAACGAAACGCATTTACTGCATAACAATTTGTTCAAACAACTTAGGTAAGACTTGGCAATACCTCTATAATCCTCGATGAGATGTCTGATTGTGAAGAGGAATAAAGAAGCTACACTTCCAACACAAAGGAAAAAACCTGGTTTCAAACACTAATTACAAATCTTTGAGATCGCACTACATAGCTTGTTATTAGAGAGAGTAATAAATGGTAATTTCCTAATTATGAATCAATTAATACACAACAAGGCTCTCGATAGTTTCATAGAATTTAAGCAGATTATGAGAACACCGCGAATGGAAAAACTTCAAGCTAACGAACCAAATTCAAAACGAAGAATTATCAATTCATTTATTTTATTTATTTATTCTACTTATACAGGAACTTATACAGGTCGAGCTCAAATGACTCTTAAAGTAAATCTTAAATTAATTATTATTAAAACTTAGTATAAGTATAATAAAACAAATAAGAAGGAAAACAAAAAAAAAGGAAAACAGAAAAAAAGCATGTACACAATTAGCACAGAGCCACACCCACAACCGGTACATGACCAAATTGCAAATGAGCCCCTAAGCCATCGCAAACATGCGTAAGCTTGGCAACCGATAATAGTTAACAACAATTCATTTTCGAGTCATAATGAGTTTTTAGGGATAAAGTTGGTTTAAATACGACATAGGCAGATCACGTGTGTTAAGCAATGTGGCTTTAATGGACTTTAGAGAGTCCGATAATGAGAATAAATGATAGACGTCATTTAGGTTCTTGCAAACAACTCTGAGCGGGCTATGTTTGTGTTATGTTTATGTTTACGTTGATTTCTTTATTGTTGGTTCTAAAATCACACGATTTTGTTTACGTTTTCCTGTAAAACAATATGGCTGCGCGGCTGCCCATGTGTTTACCACTTGGGAGTTTTCAACTCGAAAACGAAAACGACGCCTCATTGTATCAGCCCCCAAATAGACATGGGAGAGATTCTTCCATTGAATTACCAAACGAACAAACAAGATATCTGCAATAATTTTGGTTGTTGAGGTAATTAAATATATGCTTCGCAGCAGAGTAGGCGAAATAGTCATACGCGGAGTTGCTTTTCACTTTTTGAAAAATTTGGTTTTCTCATTTTTATAGTATCCATCCACTTTATTAAACCATGGCGGGCAATTGCTTCAAACGGGCGATTGTCTGATCCGAATGGATGCAAAAATAGCTAGGTTTAATAAGTTGGAAAACGACGACATTGTGGCTTCAGCGGAAAAATCGAGCGTAACGTGTGCAGAATGAGATTTAAGTAGTAAATAATTGGCTTTTTTCATCATATTGTCATATTGTCATATTGTTTATTTGAGCAAGTGGAATTTGACGTCCAAGAGTAGTCCAACGGGCCATCCTGCCTCCTCAGGCAAACTAAAAGGTGGATAGTGGTTTACAACTATCTCCGGTAAATTGGCAAGGCAAAGATCTACCGGCTTGACATAACGATTAGGAGTACGGTTATATTGAAGCACTACTACTAAATTTTGAAGCAGGGACCATACGGCCTGAATTATCACTCTAACACCAAACCACTTGTGGCAAATTGAAGCTATGATCATATCAGTAAGTCCAGACTTTTCGCGTCACGTCATAAATAAGGGCAACATGTTTCTTGTAGGTAGAAATATCTGCGTTTGTGGGAATACAGGAACAAGTTACATATAGTTGTTTACTACTGATTCTCGCTCAAATGCCAATAAATTCAATGTCGGGAGGGGTAGGAAATTCAAATGAATAGAACGGGAACGCATCTGACATGGCTATTAGAACACCACCACCAACGCGATCTAATCGATCTTTTCTGAAGACCTAGGGAAAGAATTGTGAAAAAGCTCCGACGAATACAGATCAGGCTTTAAACAGATTGCAGTAAAAGCCAAAGAGGAAACCTCCGTGCTCCCTGAATTTAAGTTAGTAGAACGAACTTTTGAGTTTAGTTCTCTAACATTTTGATAAATGATAGTTACTGGGTCTGAGGAAGGGATAGCATACATATAATGAGCCCATGCGTAATCGTGGTAATTCCCGTCAAACAATCAAAACTACACATTGTAATCAACACTACGATGGTCCTTTTAGTTTTTAAATAAGTTCCTTGGAACGCGCGCGGATAGCTGGAAAAACCTTAATAATACGCTAGCTTTACAGATATTTCGTTTCCGGATTTCTTTGGTTCAGGTTCCAGTCCTTCACAACGTTATTGCCATGTTTTTTTTTTTTTTATTTCATACTGAATTTACATTGAAAGCACTTTCTGACGGAATAGCTTTTGACCTACACCCTACACTATTTGTGCTGCGAGACCCACTTACCGGTCGCGTTTTGATGAAGTTTGATACACTAATGTGTTTTAGCCCAGGTGATTCGAATCGAATCCCTTGTTCGACCACTTTCCATATAGACCAATTGTAGTACCAGATATATTTAGTTTGTACGGACGCATGCACAGAAGGGCTTAAGATAGACCAACCTTTTATTATACCGGCCGATTCCGAAGCATTTTGTGAAAGACTTAGAAACTTATAGCGCTTTG
>KK502423.1:398634-547707 GCA_000688735.1 Glossina austeni | reverse complement strand
TTGCAAATAAAGGCCCACTTTCGGTAAGAATGGTTGTGCCCAAGAGGTTCAAAAATTGAAATACCTGTTCAAAATTCAGCACAGTTAATTTTTATATCAGATTACTGTTATGGAGTGAAAGCCTTATATAGAGTGCGATCCAAAAATAGGTACACGTGGTTAAAATTTTGTAGAGTTATTTTTCATATCAAATTAAAATTTTTAGTCAAAGGATATAAAGGATAAAGGATAAATAAAGGATAAATTTTCGTGAAAATCCTTTTATATGCCGATTAGAATCAGTTCGTCAGATTATCTTGGAGCCTTACATTCAACCTACGGGCCACTATTTTTGAGATATTTTGTTGCCTTTTAGTGCACCGACGTGTTCAGGCCTTTGGACGGACGCCAGGAAGATGGTTAGGATCGTACCGCTTATTCAACCACTTGGCATATAACGTCTTATTTTGAAAATTTGTTATGTGGATAACCATATTGAGAGATCCGCGCTATAGTGGACTCACCTATTTGCATATCAAATTTGATGGGAACATACTTATTTCGTCCCAGCATTTGCATCAATTAGGAGGAGGCTTCAGAGTAAAGCATATACATTGTGATCAGCATCAAATTCAGAATTCTGTCTGTGCGATGTATGTCCATTTATTTTATGGTCAATCTACGGCTCGCATGTTTCAAATAGTTTGACCAAATTTGGTACGCTGATGTGTTTTGGCTAAGGGACGAACTCTATTGAAAATGAACTGAATCGGGCTATCGTCGAAAACAAGTGCAATTTTTTAAATATCTCAAGAAGAATCGCTCATTAATAGCATGTCGGCTTACTAAACAGGTAGGAAACATTTGGATCGGAGGGGCCGATGTTTGGAACCCTCTCCCATATAATCGTTCCTACCGTCATATGACGAAAATGTCTAATATTGAACATTTTGTAGTTATAATTAGCCCATAATTGTAATTTAACAGAGAAGTTAACTCTAGCAAATTTGCATCAGGTAAGTCTGCTTTTTACCCATCCCTCGTAAGGATTCTCATGAAAAAACAGTGATGACTAGCCAAAAATGTCCAAATTTTGATATTTTATAACGAACGACATTGGTCTATTTTTTGGACACCATTCCACATAAAAATTGTTATGAATAAATAGTAAGCTTTCTGGCAAAAAGATCTAATTTCTAGTGTTTTCTGATGAAAGCTGCAATTTGGCACGAAAATCAATAGCAGGAAATTTAAACGACATAGACACATTTTCATGAATGGTATGCCTTTACAAGAAAATAAAGTATAACTTTTGGATGGGTTACGATGAAAATGAATAAGCAGTTGTATCATGGCTATATCATGGTTTACTGCGCTTGCTTCTTTGCATAATTCCATTCCATGCGTATTTAAATTCGAAGATTTTTTCATAATAGCTACTAAAGGCTCAATTTCAAAAACCTTTGTAAGCTGCGACGCTTTGAAAACAAAAAATTTCATATATCGCTAAATTTTTCATATTGATTGCATGGAATATTTTGCTAAGTAAAGACAAATCAATCAATTCCTACATTTTAGCTCTGAATTCTATAATTTTTCTGTTTACGTTGCAGCGTTAATAAGCCTACTCTTTTAATTAATTTCAAATTATAAAATTGAGAAGAGGAGATGGAAGCACCATTGGCGCCTACACAACCTAAAGCAATTGGTCATATATGCGGAACATTTCATATAAATCGGATTGATTTTAAATCTAGATTGAGCTGTTATTTTTATGGTATGCTAAGGAGAAAGTAAATTTTACAATAAATTTAAAAAGGAATCTACCTTCCATACTTCAAAATGCAAATATGAACGGCTTGAAAATTAATTTTTGTAAATTAACAGCGTTTCAATTATAGCATGTTTAATCCATTAAAAAATTACGTCTATGTTTTGAAAATGTAGAGTTTGTTATTTTCACATCAGTATTCTTAAGTTATCATCCACTATGCACTACTGATTGACAACTAAATCGATTTTTCTTACAATTGACAAAAAAAGAGAAGTTATTCCAAATAGAATGGATTTTATAGCTATTAAAATATTTTACAATTGAAAACAAGAAACCTATCTTGGAAGTACTTGCATTAGTGCCTGCTGCAAAAGGTAAAAGTCCCTAACTTTTGTGCTAAACAGATTTTGTCCTAATTACAATTTGGTTTTGTGTATCCAAAACATCCAAAACAGCATTGATTTCGTACTTTACATGTTGAAAATGTGTCTTCTCTTCAATTATAGACAAAATAAGAATTTTTTGGCTCTGGTTAACTGAGATAGCAATATTCCTAATAATGTTGTTTCTAAGCGGTGTGCAGCACTACTTCGAAATTCACTAGCGTTTTGTATTTGTATCTGTGCTGTGATTGCTTTTGCTTTGATCCATACATACCCGGAACCTGCAAATTAGAAGAAAAAATGTTCTCAATGCAACATAATAGTGGTAACAACACTGAAGGATATGATTTTAACAAAAGTGAGAATTCCGTTCGATGGCGAGGTCTATTTACACCGTCTCTGAAAAAAGTATATACTAATTAATTTTTTTTTTTACCGTTGTACCCAAGAAATAATGTCAAATATTTAAAGGTTTTGGATCAAGTGCACCCACGACTAACAGCCAAAGAAGAAGCCTTATTGTACGTAGAAACTTTATGTTTACGTATTCTGGCTATGCTATGTGCCAAACCTCTTCCACATACTGTACAGGTATTACAACTTGATTTATTTTACATTCGAAAAATAATAATTTTATGTTCTAGGATGTTGAAGAAAAAGTACGCAAATATTTTCCATCACCCATTGATCGTTGGGCACTTAATGAAGCTAAGGAAACAGTGATATCAAAGAAGAGGAAGTCCGTTTTGCCAACAGATCGCGTGCATACTTTGTTGCAGAAGGTATATTGCAAATTAATTGAAATGATAGTATGAATTAACCTCGAACTTTCCTTCTCTTACAGGATGTTCTTCAATATAAAATCGATAATTCAGTATCAATATTTTTAGTTGCCGTATTGGAATACATTTCAGCGGACATATTGAAATTAGCCGGTAATTATGTGCGCAAAATTAAGCATTGCGAAATATCAAAGGAAGATATCGAGGTGGCCATGTGTGCCGATAAAGTGTTGATGGATATGTTTTACCAAAGTGACAATAAGACCAATGTAATGCCTAGCCCTTTACCTAAGTTGCCAGTGCAGCGTACCAGTACAACTTACGAAGAAGTTGTTAAAGATTTAATTAACGATGAAAAACAATATCAACGAGATTTACATATGATCATACGCGTGTTTCGCGAGGAACTCGCTAAGATTGTGCGAACTCCAAAAGAACTGGACCCGATATTCTCGAATATAATGGACATTTACGAGGTAACGGTTACATTGCTGGGCTCTTTGGAAGACGTTATTGAAATGTCGCAGGAGCAAAGTGCGCCCTGCGTTGGTAGCTGTTTTGAAGAATTGGCGGAAGCCGAAGAGTTTGATGTGTACACAAAATATGCCCAAGAGGTAACATCGCAGACGTCAAGAGATTCTTTATCAGCACTTCTAGCTAGACCTGATGTAAGTTGTCATAAAATAATGCTTCAGAGTACACTTTTATGCTATTTTATAATTATGTTTTTTTAGGCTATGTCGTTAATAGCAGCTGGTCATGGGTTTCGCGAAGCTGTTAAATATTATTTGCCCAAGTTATTATTGGTGCCAATTTTCCATGCTTTCATATACTTTGATTATATTAAAATACTAATGAAGTACAGCCCGTCACAGGATGATATAGAAAGTTTCGAGCAAGTTCAAGGCTTGCTTAGGCCTTTGCGCTGTGATCTTGAAAATATCATGGCGAATTTGCCGAAGTAAGTATGTAGAAACACTCTTTCCCTCTTTTTTGTATTCTATTGAGGGAGGCTCGTGAAATCTTTCTACCGCTTGTTATATAAAAATAAGCGGCATGGCATTTGGTATGTTCGTTGATCGTTCTCGCACAACTTCATAACTATGGACAGTCGGTCAGATATATTCGTCCGTAAATATCTACAATCAATTCTGTAACTACGTAATTAACCAATTTGCGCATATCATGTTAGCGACATCGAATGGGACGTTTCTGCATGTAGTGTTCACATGTTTTCCATAATACATTTTCTTTAATTTCGAAATGCAAAAGACAAAAAATAGTTAAAATGTTAGTATCCATCGATTGCCAGCTCTTCATTATACGAACACCAGTTTCTGTGAAAGTGCTTTTAAAAAACAGATACATTCATAAATGTGAAAGTATCGGGCGTCCATAAAGCATTTATGTTGCTTGTCCGTCTGAGCAGATGATCCTACATTGCTATGGCGATTCTGCTATCCAAGGTAATCACGAATACATGTATCTATTTGGGATTTTCATATTTCACAAATATAATATGCGACTTGCGACGGGTATAAACAAATGTTACGTTCATATTTCATAGAGAAAATTGGTCACTTTAGTCTTTTTTATACTTTCAGGGAATCTTGCGTTTCCATAAGCAGTAGAGCCCGTCGTCAATTGGCTATTGAGCGTACCAGGGAATTACAGAACTCAGTGGAACATTGGGATAAAGATGTTGGCCAGAACTGTAATGAGTTTATAAGAGGTACACAATCGAATATTTTTTAATGTTTATTATAAAAGAGTTTGCGATAATAATTTGAAAAAGAGAGCCATATTTGAGTAACTTGCCGTTTTTCAGAGGATGTTTTGGGAAAACTTGGCTCAGGCAAACGTGTTGCTGAACGAAAAGTTTATCTTTTTGACGGTTTAATGTTGCTTTGTAAGCCTAATACGAAAAGACAACCAGCTTCAATTAATGCTCCCGTCTACGAATATAGGCTCAAAGAGAAATTTTTTATGCGACGTGTAGAGATAAATGACCGACCAGACACTGATGAGCTTAAGAATTCATTTGAAATTGCACCTCGCGTTCAACCTCCTATTACACTAACTGCTAAAAATCCTCAACATAAAAACGATTGGATGGCTGATCTCATTATGGTAAACACGAAATCTATGCTCGATCGCATTTTGGACAGTATTCTATTGGATATTGAAAAAAAACATCCTTTGCGTATGCCAAGTCCTGATATTTACAAATTTTCTGAAGCCGATAGCCCAGAAAATATTGTTTTGGAGGAAAGAGAAAGTGCAGGAGTACCGTTAATTAAGGTAAAGAAGAGAGTAAAAAAAATTAAAAAATTTTTTTAAGCAATAATATTTGCAGGGCGCTACATTATGTAAATTAATAGAAAGGCTAACTTACCACATATATGCCGATCCGATGTTTGTACGCACATTCCTAACAACATATCGTTATTTTTGTTCGCCTCAGAATCTGCTATCGTTACTAATTGAGCGTTTTAATATACCCGATCCTAGTTTGGTGTATCAGGAGAATCAACAGGCGAATGAAAAAGATCCTATGAGTTGCGACACAGATAAGATGCACAAAAATATACAACGAGAGGATTGGAAACGCTATCGTAAAGAGTACGTGCAACCAGTACAATTTCGAGTACTCAATGTGCTGCGTCACTGGGTAGATCATCATTTTTATGATTTTGAAAAAGATCCCACTTTGTTGGAGAAATTGTTGCAATTTTTAGAAAGCGTCAATGGCAAATCTATGCGTAAATGGGTGGACTCCGTATTAAAAATTGTTCAAAGAAAGGTAAGAGGAAATGCGGGCAAGAAGAAAAAACGCGGTAGCTTTTTCTTTGGAAATTTTCACAAAATTTTAAGCACTGTTTTCCACAATTTTTTGATATCATTGTATTGAAAAGTGAAAAGCTTAGTTTAAATACTGGTACGCACCGTTCCATTATATTTTTATTTCAGAGCGAGCAAGAGAAAAGCCACAAACAAATCACATTTGCCTATGGTCATAGTCCACCGCCCATTGAACATCATTTAAATGTTCCGGACTCCGAAATTAACTTGCTCACCTTACATCCTTTAGAATTAGCGAGACAGTTGACACTGCTGGAATTTGAATTGTATAAGAACGTCAAACCTTCCGAACTGGTGGGCTCACCCTGGACTAAAAAAGACAAAGAGTTGAAGAGTCCGAATTTGCTCAAAATTATGAAACACACAACCAATGTAACGCGATGGATTGAAAAGTCGATAATTGAGGCCGATAATTACGAGGAACGTGTTGCAATGGTGACTCGTGCCATAGAAGTAATGATGGTTATGTTAGAACTCAACAATTTTAATGGAATACTTTCCATAAGTGCTGCGATGAGTAGCGCATCGGTTTATAGGTTAAAGCTTACGTTCCAGGGCCTGCCTGCTAGGTATGAGAAATTTCTGGAGGAATGTCGAGAGTTAAATGATGGACATTTGCAAAAATATCAGAAACGATTGCGCTCCATCAATCCACCGTGTGTGCCCTTTTTTGGACGTTATCTCACAAATATTCTGCACTTAGAAGAAGGAAACCCCGACTTTCTTCCCAATACCCAGCTTATTAACTTTTCTAAGCGGCGGAAAGTTTCTGAAATAATCGGTGAGATACAACAGTATCAAAATCAACCCTACTGTTTGATGGTGGATGCCAAAATAAGAGTAATTCTATGAAGCAACATCAATGAAATTTTTGTATTTCATACACATTTTTCTAATTGCAGAATTTTTTGGAAAATCTAGATCCGTTTAAAGGCATGTCTGATACGGATATATCAAACTTTTTATACCACGAAAGCCTACGCATAGAGCCGCGGGGTTGCAAGCAACCGCCAAAATTCGTAAGTCTTGCGAAATTTTTTACACATAATAAATGAAATATTTTTTAATTAGCCACGAAAATGGAATTCGATAATGCTGAAATCGCCGGGTATTAAACCCCGCCGTCAAAACAATAATAGTAGCACAAATAGTCAAGTTGCAAATAACGGAATATCTGCTGTAAGCACTAGTAGCAACATTGTGAATGTTGTGCAATCATTCGGTGCACGATCGCATTTATTCACGCCAACGACCGAGGCTAGTTGTGAACAGAGTTCACCCAGCGGCGGCAATAATACATCATGTAGTCAAAGTGCGAACCCTCAAGCCTTTTCAGTGTTTGCAAATGTCAATATACCCGATCGTAACGGTCTGAAGTGGTCGGGCAGCGGTCACACTCAACAAACAACAGCAAATGTCCCAAATTGTTCCACAACAGCAACAGCAACAATTGCTCAGCAGGACGTTAGCGTTGTCGAAGAGGAAGCACCCGTTTTACCGAAAAAACCGAATTCTGCTACAAGTTGCCAAACTTTCAATCTACCGTTTAATGATAATGTATCGACTGCACGCTTAGACTCAAGTTGGAATTTGCCTGACAATTTAAACCCAGGGCAATCCCAACAAGCAACAACAAATATTTACAATAATCAAGATGGCAGCGATAATGAACCACTGCCATCGCCTCGGCCCAGACTGATTGTTAGTCCACGAGACGACATTAATTCTAATAGCAATCGATCTCTTTTGCAATGTACAACCTCGTCGAATAAATTGAATAGCTGCTCTGCAACTCATTTTAGGTAAGCAAAACGATTAAAAAACGATTTATAAATCTTAAAAGGGAAGTATTTAACTTTGCAGTCCTAATGAAAATGTGTTCACGGGCACATCCAGTCCTCAGTTTGGAGTTGAAGTGCATTTCAATAATTCAACAGTACCTGTTTCTCCTCATGTAAATGTCCCGGTTACAGCCAGTGTAGAACTGCGCACAATTCCACCACCATTGCCGCCACGTAAAAAAGAAAGAAATGAAAATTGCGCCGATGTGGCACAAAAACGCCAAGCACCGGATGCACCTACGGTGAAAGCTAAAATCTACTGTTATAAAAAATGTAGTGTAAAAGTTTTAATTTTTATTTGCTTATAGCTGCCACCAAGAGATGGTGAATTAAGCCCACCTCCTATTCCTCCTAGGACTAATCAACATCATCTTCTACACCAACATCAGATAACAATTTGCAATGATCGTGGCCAAATGAATGAATTTATGGGCGCTAGCAGTTTAATGCTACCAAATACAAGCAGTATTATGATTAGGCGAAATTCAGCTATCGAAAAGCGTGCGGCAAATGTTAACGAAGCTACAGCAATCTCTTCAAAAGTTCAGCATCATTATTTGTCCACAACAACGCCTCAGCTTTGTCATCTGAATATGGCCACGAACATTTGTTCTGCTAGTGAAACAATATCGCCATCGTTAAGCTCATCAACAACCACTTCCCCTATGACCCCCATGACCCCAATATCGCCGCACATTCCTTCTAATTACCATAAATGTGATATTGGACAACTTAGCACTCCATTAATAAATAGCAACACAAGTTCCAATTCGCTCATTTGTTCTTCAAGTACGTCTGCACAATATCAACCTACTCATTATCCATCCCCGCAATATCAATCTCATCAGCAACATACGTTTGCTCATTCGTCTCCCAAGGAATTTTTTTCAAACGCCGAAACATTACCTAAACTCCCACCAAAACCCATCAATTCAAGCGGTAGCGGTAGCGTGTGTAACAATCTAGGTAAGTTTTCTTCTTTTAAATGCCAAGCTAAAATTGGATCATATGCATTTGTTTTCTTTTCCTAGAAAAAGGTACAATGTTTTCTTACCCAAGTACAAACCAAGAATAATATTTATTACCTAGCGATGTGATATGGATGAAAAACAACAAAGTTATTGGTATTCGCACTTCACATTTTATTGTATTATTATTGTAAATAAAATACACAATTATTAAGGATAGAAAGTAAATAAAATCAGTAAGAAAGCTATATTTACAAACTTAAGCTAAATAAGTAACGGTTGATAATTTTCCTTAATTTAACTCACAGAGTTTTCCAGGTTTACGAAAGGACGATCTAGCCAATTTGGTGGCTCCTATTTTGTAAAACGAAATTACAAATCAATTAAGATCTGTTATTAAGCAAACGTCAATTATTCGGCCCGTCTTGTAAGCAACTCTTTTTAAATCGCACGGATTGTTATCGGTGCACAAGCGCACAGGATAAAATTGAACGCTCAAATTCTACATTTAAGATTAGTGATGCTTAATAACGTACTTTATTACGATCGAACCCTAAAAATAGTGATATTGATTACATGTTTGAATGAACACGGTCAATTTTCAGCCAAAGGAACCATAACGCTGCTTATTCCTTTTTTCGCAAACATTGATTTTTGCGCAATTTTATTAAAATAAATTAATAAGCAAATCGAAAATTCGCCACGTAACCAAAATTTCATTTTAGAGATATTATTAAACATTGCAATCAGAAAGCAATGAAAACTTTTGAAGACCAGTTGCGTGCAGTTTTAAAAAAAAGTCGTTTACATTTTTAAAATTTGTTGCAAACAATGCAAGCAACGTTTAGGTAATATTTTTGCAGTTTTTTCGTGAACATATTTTCGTGTCTCCTCAGTGTTAGTGGGGGGGAAAAAGGAGAATTTAAAAAAGGAAAGAGGGAAAAAGGAGGATTTAAAGAAGGAAAAAAGAAAAAAAGGGTTTGAAAAAGAAAAGATATTTTTGAAAATTTTTTTAAAAAAATATGTATATTAAATTTTTTCTTTTTTCGTCCGAATTTTTGGTAAGCGTTCCACGGGATAACAGCTAAAACAACATCAGCCTGTCTTTATGCAGAAACGGTGTCTGATCTAATTACTACAGATAGGGATGATTTTGAAGATTTTTATATGAAAGCCACTGAGCATAATAAGAGATCGAGGATGGGTGGGGATGAAGTTGGTTTGTCTCCCAAAGGAGGAGCTAAAGTTAATGATTTACCACTGCTTAGAAAACAGGTAGGTAATAAGCCTTCTGATTCGGGTGCCGAAGCCATTCTAAATCACGATATCAATTTGTATGACTATATTTCGCAATGCAATTTCTTAATTCTCTGATCTTTTCTTTTATGATTATTTGAAAAGTTTCAATATTAATGGCTTACAAGGAACAAAAGTGGTTATAAGCGTATATTCCGAGATCTTTCACGGAGAGTTTCGGAGTAATTCGCAACGTCCCCATTGAATATGGTGTAAACGGGATCATAGAAAAAACGGTGCCCGATACTCCCATTAAGTCTGCTCTTAGGTTTCGAAGAAGAAACCCTAACAACAATGACAATTTTATTCCCACGAGGAGTAACAGCAAAAGCCCTCCCCCAAAAGGTCAAAGGTCACGGGCAATCTACCCGTGAAGTATTTCATACCCACCTTAAAGCAATGCTTTATGGGCATGTGTCAAAGTTATGTAAAGCCAAGGAGGACAGGTGACTGAACTGAGGGAAGTTTCCCAAGTGCGAGCACAACGCTCTCAACAAATGTTGCCCAAACAGGCCATTAAAATGTCTCCTATAAAGAAGTGAAAAAGAAGTTTTCCTCAAACTACTTTGAATGACTGGATGATAATTCCTACGATGAGAACTTCCCTTCATTGATAAAATGTCAATAAGATTCTAACAAAGAAAAATTTTAATTCGGTCGTTAAAAGGAAATATGTTATTTCCAAGACTTCTCCCAGTTCACCCCCTAAGCCGTCTGTAATAAGATCTCAACGACCAGTGATTTCTAACAATGACTTGGGTTCTTCGGAACTTGATAGATTAATCTCTGCGATTAAGGAATGTATCCGTCCGATGATCCCTCAGAATCCTGAAGAATTTGTCTCAGGTCAAGCAAAATGTCTCACTGTGCTCATTCTCACTATGATCAAGTGCCTAGTACTATGAGTAAATCCGCTGGGATTTCGTTTTTATTTAAAACATGATCTCGTTTTTACAATACAATATTCAAAGTGGTAAAAGAAGCCTATCCTTTTTAGATTTTTGCTTGAACTCGAATAATATTGATTTCTGCATCTTAAGCGAAGTTTCTCTGAAACATTGTAAGTTTTTTTAAAGTTAAAGGGTTCAAGTTCAGCCACCAAATGCCAAGATGGCGGCTATGGCAGTGTTAGTACACTAGTTACGAGAAGCGTCAATTTCAGACGTTTTTCCTACAATTCTGCTAGTGACATTATCACCATCAAAACCATGCATCTCAAACCGAATCATTTCAAAGCATTATGCTACCTTCCACCCAGTGTTGACGTACACATTTTTCTTGATGAGATTCAGAGATTATGTGACTTTCTTGAAGGTGAACAAAATGTGATTCTAGATGGAGATTTCAATGCTAGACATTGCTTCAAGTCTCGACCAACAAAGGCAAGATCCTTGTAAATTGCATCAATACCAGCAGTCTTAATGTTTTAAATAATGGTAATACCATCTTTCACTGTAACCGGAGTGGTCGCACGGCGAGCAGTGTCTTGGATCTAACTTTTTCGAATTCAATTATTTTATCATTCCACTTTAGCGCCTCCATTGACAAACGTCACCACTCTCCCATTTTATTTCACAAATAGAAAAATTTCATCTCACGCAGCTTCCTTATGGACCGTCAGTCTAAAGTTGATCTTCCGTCCTCAACTTTTATTGAATTGCTTGCCATCAGACATGTTATTAAAGTGGCTATTACTCATGGTATCAAAAGATTTGTTATTTTTTGGATAGCAAGTCAGCTTTACTCTTAATAAATAAAAGAGATGCAGAGAATCAATATGCGATTGATATACACAGGGTGTTACACGAACCTTTTTCTCTCTGTCCCCTTGTTTGGATACCTGGTCACTACGGCTTTTTTTTTAAATGAAAAAGCCAACTTTCAAGCAAAAAGGGCTCAAGTTGATGGGACAATTTCGTCCATCAAATAAACTCCCAATGAAGCAGTACGGCCAATTCGTCACCACCTCTTTCAACAACTAAATGATGAGTTTGAAGAGACTGCCAATCGCCTTTTCCACAAAATAAACCCCACATTTCAATTTAAACCCTTTTCAGAGACTTCCTTTAATTCCTGGGAAATCGAAATTCTTCATACACTCGTGAGTGGTCACCCTTATGATAAAGTATATTTTTAAAAAAATATTTTTGGAGTCGTCTGAACAATCGCGGTTCGACAATCTACAACGCCATGGTAACAATTTTAGGCTAAATAACCATCACAACGCTAAAAAGAATATTGGGGATAGTCCGCCTTGTGTGTGGAATTTAAATTTTTCCTACGTAGTTAGGAAGGGGACGTATTTCGAATAAACGTCACAATGTCATCTTTTTCATCCTTGCCTGTGAGTTTTTCTACCTTATTTTAGCTTTGAGAACAGGAAAGAGAGATAACGCTCCTTAAATTTCAATTTCTAAAGTACAGTAAACCACTCTTTCGTCTCATTCCGTTTTAGATGAAAGCGTCTTATCCGAGTCACTTAAATTGTATAAACATATAAGCCGTTCACAGCCTAAACTATTTAACTTACTTGGTATATTTAAAATACTTTCTTTAATAATCAGGCTTAAAGCACTACATGGCGGAAATTTTTATGGCTCTTGAATAGTAAATTTTTTTTTCACCAGAAGTGAGCTTCGGAGGCCCTCTTCCTAAACCGCATCAAATTATGAACCGATTTAAGCACATCCGTCTGTCTATCTGCCTCTTCGCATATATGTGTCTCTCGGGCGCAAAAAGAAAGCTACCTGCTTCAAATTTGGCGGAAACTTGTACGTAGGCTGAAATCAAAATTGAGCCATATCGGTCAAAGGATACACCTACTGTACAATACCACGGAAGACCACATCTGTTTGCAAAAATAAAAAAAAAAATGGAATTTTTTCTCGTTGCATATAAGGCATATTAAATACACCGATAAAAATTTTGATGTATATTTAATGAGTGGCTCTGCAGCACACGCCACCGAAATGGAAAAAATCCGCCACTCCCACTCAATATTATAGAACACTAAAATTTCGTTCTTTTGCCAAAACATTTGCAGCACTCAGAAAGAAGCTTTCGAGGTCCTAAATAGTCTATATGTATTATTGAGTGGTATCAAATGTGAACTGTCAATCCGTCCGTCCATCCGTTTATTAATTGCTATGGTAACGTATTCATGGTCACAAAAATGGAAATATTTGCTGCAGGCACATGATATATATTTGTACCTTTATTCTACAAAAATACAAAATGGGTGGCCACACCCATCCAATATTATAGAGTACAGAAATTTAGTTTTTTCCTTTTTTTGAGACTTTCTTAGACTTACGGTAGTAGGTATATAACAGATTCTGTCGCAACTGAATACAATTTTCTTGCTTGTTTTGTTTACATTCGAATCAGGAGAGCAACAGGTAGTGTTCATTGTCGAATTAGAAGAGAATACGAAGAGCATGACGAGCAAAGACGATACGTGATACGGCAGATTTTATTGTTTACATTGGATTTAAAGCGAAATAGGATTCTTTGTCATTTGAGTTAATGAAGAATACGAAGAACTTCGTTAAAGAAAAATCAGACGGAGGCGTGTTAGATAGGTAGGAATGCACCTCAACAAATCATATGAAAAACAAGCGCTTATAAAGTAGAAGCCTTTTAAGAACAATCCCGCCTAATCAAGAAAATCAGAATATTTTATTTATCGGCAACCACGAAGTGGCTCAGCCCTTGTGTCGAAAACATATGTTAACATAGGCGCTGACGGATTCCTTTTATAATGTTGCGACATACATTGCTGCATATATACAATTCCGAAAGAAGAATATATTCTTCACCTCCTATTTAGTGTATTTTTCATTTATTTCCTTTTAATAAAAAATAAATTATTCAATAAAATATTTGCATGTAGAGAGGACAAGTATTTTTGAAGCATGCAATCATAAAAACTGAATAAGAATTGCATTAGCTTTTCAGAACTGGAATCAGATTTGGAAGTGGAAGATCTTCGGGTTTATTTGCGCTTTCAACAGAATATGAGCGGAGAATTTTCTTTCCCAATTAGTTGAGACTTTTCGGTTTGTGTGATTTAATTTGGGTTATTGGCAAGCGTAGCCAATTCGAGCTTTGCCTATACTTCAAGGTGGAATTAAGAACGGTGAAAAAACAACAATAAAATCCAAATATCTCAAAGGTGAATAAGTGTATGAAAACGCTTCCGGCAATCTGACGAGTATATATCAGTACATCTGTCTTCATAAGTACGTCATGAAATCGAATAAAGATTTACGTTAATGTGG
This sequence comes from Glossina austeni, assembly GCA_000688735.1. Lineage (NCBI taxonomy): Eukaryota > Metazoa > Arthropoda > Insecta > Diptera > Glossinidae > Glossina > Glossina austeni. Next base: position 533,542 of record KK502423.1, on the reverse strand, counting down.
TTTTCTAAAGTAACACTTTTACTGGTTTCACATGTTTATATTTTTATTCTTACAATCACATTTGTTCTGGTTTTTTTGTTTGTTTTTTTTGTTTTTTTTCAATTAATGGATTCCTGTAATTGACGGCATTAACTTTTATTTTGTTCGGAAAACGTTTAAAAGTATAGTAAACTCAATTGAGTGTAGCGTTTGAATATTGGTTTAAAACTTGAGGATAATTTCGATTACACCCTGTAGTCATTTAATTAATTAAGGCAGGTTTAGGAAATTTCAATTAAATTTTAACATGCACGTGCACTCACTTGCCTCAATCTATATTCTATTAATTAAGAATATTTAAAAATCTTACGATTAACTTTCAATTTATTTGCTGTCGTTTAGAACTAAGGTACGTACGTGTATTATTAAAATTACTTCCGGTTTTTAAATTGATTCAATAACATTTGTTCAGGTTTTATTTTGCAAAGAATAAATTTTATACAATATAAAATTTAAGTAGAAGTTCAGCGTACTTTTTCCCAATGAATCAGAGAGATATACAATTAATTCATAACTTAGTGAAAATTCGTATGAAAATTGAAATTGCTATGAATGATAATTATTTGCAACATTTAGATTGGTCACGAAAGCGCTATTGTTACTATTAAACTAATCTACTTATTGGAGGCTAAATTATTCACATAATTAACAGATAATTGAGTAATATTCAATCATTCATATATTAAATAAATGTGTGGAAATTCTAAAATCTAAAATGCATCCAGCTGCTGCCACTAATTACTATGGAATATGTGGCAGACCGCAAGAATTATTCTTATGATTATATTACGTTCTTCTCATTTTGTAAACACTAAATTGCTTATAAAATTAAGACTGTAATGGTTTAATGCTTTTTTTGCTATTTTTAGAAAAAAAATTAATTTATTTTTTAAATTAAAAAATTTTTTAAATTAAATAATTAATTAATTTTTTTCTCGTAATAGCATTTTAAGAATGATTGCCGCGTAAACGTCTATCGCGGTTTAACTAACTAGCTAAGTAATTATCAACGTACTAACAACCAGGTATGATAATTTTTAGTTCCGTTCGTAACTTTATCAAGTTGCAGTTGGATAATAAGACATTACAAATAATATTGACAATTGATGCAATTTCACGTCTCCCTGATTGCTTGTCGTAAAACTTGAGAAAGAACAAATTTGAAGAAAAAAAAAAAACATTTGTAAACAATTCTTTCCAATTACTTGGAATAGAGTACGTTTACTTTGAAAAATTGTCACGATCACCGCTCGCGTCAGTCCATATTTAAAACAGAGCCCTCTTTCATATAGGGAAGATTCCACGGAGAATATTTTTGTGCTTCTTTTCTTTTGTGAGATACCACGTATTCTAAATTGTGTGCGAGAATCGTTTTGCGACCAGCTGGTACCCCAACATTTTCCAACATTAGCTGAAATACGTACAATAATCACCCTCCGCAGATACGATACAAATTTCAGTGCGGCAGAGTTTACTTTGGTCGTAGTTATAGTGAGAGCTCAGTTGCTAAAGACGTAACACACACTCACTAGACTGGGGCCACCACCTCGCTATTTCTCTCATTGTTCCCCTTTCCTCACTTCCTCACTTTAATCGTTGCAGCCTTACGGAAATAGGGGACATTCCTTGAGAGATTGGCCACATCGAAAAAACAACGTGTTGCTGCATAGTGTTAAAGCACTGTAAACACCTTACAAATTGTCTGCAACGCCTACTAACAGCTCTTCTAGTTTCACGGAGTTGCACAGAGATGCATGTTGCATATGCACTTTCCGCGACAGGAATGAAATGTCGATCAAAAATAGAATAAATGTATAAAAATAAGTTCTCGACTAAGAACATTGAGGTCGTTGTTTCAAATCTCAAGTTCGGTAAGGTTTTCAATAAAGCCGATAGCCTCAGATGCTAGTGCTTTAACACTTTAGTTTAAGAATTTGTTCCTCTCACTAATAATAATAATAATAATAATAATAATAATAATAATAATAATAAGTATTGGATGATAGGTATTCAAGATTCGTTATACCTTTTTCACCTAATCAATTGTAAACTTTAAATCTGACGGCTTTCATAGTACATATTGTTTGTTAGATTCACAGGTGGTGGTATACATGACTTTTCAAAATGATGAAAAGATGTATATAACTATGTATATACATATATATATATATATATATATATATATATATACATGTGTGTATGTTTGTGCACAATGCAATTAAACTCTCACATATTTTTTTTCGGTTTAATCCGAGAGCCGAGAGAATAAACCGTATATTAGGAATAATATCAGAGCCGATCACTTTGGAACAGCATGCTTGCCACAAGCTACCTGTTTCACGGGTCTTTGAACATTTATAAAAGCAGCAATTGCTGTTATGATTTAATCAGTTTTTTCACTTACGATTTACCAGTAAGATCATTTTGCCACTGTTGTGTTTGCCTTTATCTCAAAACGGTCAGTCCAGCTACAATTACCATTAATTAACAACTTTTTTTTTTTGAATTTGATTATCACCGCGGAAATAAAAACGTGCAAATATCGCGTAAAAATGCTAGCTAGTGAAACATTACACAGACATCATAATCATAGCATTTTTAAACAGCAAGTGTCCTACGATAATGGAGAACAAACGGAACAAGTACCACGTAACGCACCCCATGTAAATGGCAACACCGATTCGTACATAGTAACCGCATCAATTGGTTTAGCAGCGAACAGTGCAATGCCTGGTCTTGATAATGGCACTCAAATTGCTAAGACTAGTGGTGTGCTGTCGATCGATGCAGACGCACCGAGCGTAGGTGATGTTGAATTTGAGCTAACCGATAGAATGAATAAACACAATATCAATACTGCTGTCGTTGGAGTCAATTCAGGAGCAAATAATTTGATACCAAGTCATCCTAGTGCGAGTATTGAACAATTCTTGCGTAAATGCGTCGACGAGATTATCACGTTGGCCGTATTTAAAGGTACTTCACGTAACAGTAAAGTGGTGGAATGGCATTCACCCGAAGAACTTAAAAGCTTGTTTGATTTTACGTTGAAAAGCAAGGGTGAAACGCATGAACATTTGCTTGAATTGTTGAATAAAACTATTCAGTATTCTGTGAAAACCGGCCATCCGTATTTTGTTAATCAATTGTACTCCGGCGTCGATCCCTATGCTTTAATTGGGCAATGGCTGACTGATGCGTTGAATCCAAGTGTGTACACCTATGAAGTAGCGCCTGTTTTTACTCTCATGGAACAAGAGGTTCTAGCAGAAATGCGTAAAATCGTTGGTTTTCCAAATAACGGTTACGGTGATGGAATATTTTGCCCGGGTGGTTCAATTGCGAACGGTTATGCAATTAGTTGTGCTCGTTATCACAAAAATCCAAATATCAAGGTAAGTGAAATTAATCTGTGATCAGGATTAGGTAAAATTAGTCCAAATATTTTAATGCTTATTCAAAAGAATTCAGAAGAAAAGTTGGCAAAGTAAAGTAATTTGACCAGACTTTATAAAAATAAATGCCTTCTAGAGGCTTCCTGCTCACAATGTTTGTAGAAATGAAAAGCCTCATGCATAAATTTTATAGTCGCAGATGGTAAACGGTTCAAAAGACTTCTCTTAAAAGATCATGTGCAATGGACGGTTGGCCAATAGAAAATTTCACATTGTATACATTGGAAACTTCAATCAACGATGAGTTATAATAGTGGGCAAAATTTCATAAGTAAACTTAACAGCGCAATGCTTGAGCCTTCTTTGATCAGCGTCTGTTAGATATTGTAATCGAAAAATTTTGACTTGCTAGATATTGAAATCGCAAGATTTTTGCTACTAAGAAAAGTTTACATATCCTAATGGCGCTGTTCTACGTACCCTATACCAATTGTATTGAAAGTACTTTTACAAATTCTTTTTAAACATATGAAAACATTACATTCAGCAAGGCTGACTTGTAAAAGGCATCCTGCAAGGCATCTCACCTAATACGCTGGTTCATTTGTTTTCGTGCTGAAGTACATGTGAGAAAACCATGCTTCCCACTTAAGACACACTTTTCTTACCAGCCTTTGTATGAAAGCGGGCTTAATACGTGAACCGACGTAGCAAAAATGTAGAAAATTTTATTTTTCTTCTTAACGTACTAAAAATATGACTTTGTTGCCATGCGAAAGCTTATTTTGTAGGGGAAGTTTTACCTGACATAAGACCCGAAAATTACAATCTGCATTAACTGCAGTTAGTTTTAATATCATATTACTTTTACGGATTAGTTTTTATCATAAAATATTCAAAAATAGACTTTTTTGCTGTATGAAGATTTCTTTTTCGCAGGAATGGTTATTTATATCAATGGGAGAGAAAAAATCGGCACATGCGGTCCAAATTTTCGTTCATCAACTGGCATTAATTTAATGCGTCGAATTACTATTATTCAGTGATCTTTGTAGGGAAACTATGAGAATTACATTTTTTTTGCTTTCATGTTATGAATTTTGCAAAATTAGGCATTAGATGGTCGCAAAATTGGTGCAATCTAATCCACTTTTAATATTTCAAAATTCGAGCATTAGGTTGAATACAACAATGCTTAGGCACTGTTCAAATATCCAGATAGAAATGCAGGATATTTGAGGTTCGCCCTTGTTCGTACAAAGATTCTTTTAATGTGGGACTTAATACGAAGAATGGTGCTTAAAACCCTCCGGCCCAATCAATATCGGTAGCTATTATGCATAAACATGTCAGTCAACCAATTTTATCATCATATCTCGGAAATTGCGAGTTGTAGATTGAATAAAATGGTAATAGATAAAGAGGCACATAACACGAAATCCATTCAAAAATGATTCTGAATTGATCGGTGTAGTTGAACTGGGAAAAATTTTATGAGCTCCCCTAATTAATAAATAAACCAACCGCAATAATATTACTCAAATTATTAGAGAAATTTCTAACGCCAATTTATTTCAATGGGTTCAATTTATATGGGCTCGAACCGAACGCAAAATCGAACCTTTAGGGGATTTATTTTTGAAACAATATTTTTAAAACTAGAATGCGTATAATATTTCTGATCATACCATTAAGACCTTGCTTATTTTGTGATATTTTATTTCTAGAAATTTGGACTATTTAATTCAAAACGTCAGATAATATTCACATCGGAAGATGCACATTACTCCGTTGAAAAATTGGCAATGTTTATGGGCTTGGGCATGGATAATGTATGCAAAATAAAAACAGATAATTATGGTAAAATGGATATAAAGAATTTAGAAGAACAGTTAGAAAAATGCCTAAGTGATGGCTGTGCACCTATGATGGTAAGATTAAAAATTTGATTATATAACATTCAACCGCATAAAAATCTTTTATGCTGTAGATTTCAGCTACAGCTGGTACTACTGTGTTGGGAGCATTCGACGATCTCAATTCTATTGCTCGCGTATGTGAAAAATATGATATATGGATGCATGTAGACGCAGCCTGGGGAGGTGGGGCATTAATTTCGCCGAAATATCGTCACCTTCTAAATGGCATTGAAAAGTAAGCATATTATTAAAATTAATAAGGCATCGATTTTATTTAAAACGAATTTTATATACTCACTTACTAGAGCAGATTCTGTTACTTGGAATCCCCATAAAATGTTGGCTGCCTCGCAGCAGTGTTCAACATTTCTAACCCGCCACAAGGAAATCCTGAGCCAGTGTCATTCCACTAATGCTTCCTATCTATTTCAAAAGGATAAATTTTATGACACTTCCTATGATACGGGTGACAAGCATATACAATGCGGGCGAAGGGCAGATGTTTTCAAATTTTGGTTTATGTGGAAAGCCAAGGGTACCAAGGGCTTAGAGGAACATGTTAATCAAGTCTTTAAAATGTCTGAATTTTTAACGGATGCTATACGGATAAGGTCAGGCTTCGAACTAGTCTTAGATCAGCCAGAATGTACAAATGTTAGCTTTTGGTATGTGCCGCCAAGTTTAAGAAATATGGAACGCAACGAAGCATTTAGCACAAAGCTTCATAGAATTGCACCAAAGATTAAGGAAAACATGATGAAAAAGGGATCAATGATGGTCACTTATCAGCCGTTACATAAACTTCCCAATTTCTTTCGCATTGTATTTCAAAATTCATGTCTAACGGAAACGGATATGTTATATCTTCTAGATGAAATTGAAACCTTAGGGAATAAACTGTGAAATAATAGAAAATAATAAATAAATTTATTGTATAAATATGCTCATAAAAAATTTTTCAGAAATAACATGCGTAACGAAAAGTCAATTATATTATATTATATCAAATTACGTACGTTGATATTTTTCTATTTCCTGCATGAATAGCAGATATGCAAAAAGAAAAAAAGAAAAAAAAAACAAAAAAAACTGTAATACTTCTTTTTATTAAATTCTCAAGTTTTTCATGGAATTGATCAAGTTGGTATCGATATCCCAAATGATTAATTGGCCATCAATTCCTGAGGTACTAACGCGTGTACCATGCACTTTATTGCCCGCATACATACGTATGCATGTAATAGCATTTTGGTGAATCGTATCCACTAGTATATCAGAATTCTCGGTGCGCAAATTACGATCAAGTGATTGAAAGATGCGCATTGCAGATATTCCGATCGACTCCTTCTTTTGCGATTTATCCAGTTTATTAATAAAAATGAGCTTATTATTGTGCAAACCATAAATCAATGGAACACAACTATGGCCAGCAACAACTACTGTATTAGGAGATATCCATTCGCAAGCCAAAAATGGTAGATATTCTGTTTTGTAGCGCAACACATTGTTACCATTGGTGGCATCAGCGACGTTAATACAACTATCGTGTCCAACCCAGCATATTTTATTGCCATCGCTGGAAAAGCTAACATTGTTAATCCAACCACCATTGGAATTTGCGGAATTCTTAAATTCAGCCATTAAATTACCCAATGGCATACGGCTTCCCCACGGAGTTGGGGTAGGCTGGTCTTCAATATCCTTAATATAAGCAGAAAATACCCGAACCTAAAACGAATAACGTTCCGAATACAACATGAGCACTTTCAGAGCAAATATATGTTTATATTCTTTACTTTATAATCTGTTGAGCCAGCCACCAATAGAATATTATTAGGATGCCAATCGAGTGATGTAACGGTAGAGCGTATTGGTTTCTTAATATGTTTTGACACCCACCAATCATTCTCAGACTCAAAGTAACATACAGAAATAAGACGAGCACCCGAACCAACGGCAAATTTGTTTTCAGCGGGTGACCACTTAACGCATGTAGCTGCTCTATTAATGCGTAACAATACTAAGGTGGGCTTCCATTTACCGTCATCGCCCTGTTGCCATACATACGCATTTCGGTCAGCGCCACAAGTTACAATACGATTGGTATTTTTCGCCCAATCAATACCCATTACCCGCAAGTCATGCTGTTTTAACACGTCAATAGATTTCCAATCCATGCCCTCGCGCCTGTAGATGTGGATCTCATTGTTATTAGGTGAAAGAGCGATTTCTATAAATATTAAAACACAATTTTAATTCACTTTAATAAAATGTGGTAGTCATCTAGAAATACATACGAGTTTTATCCTTATTCCAGGCGTGGCATGTAATGGGAGCGAGAGAACCTCCAAAAGTAAACCTTTCAACCATTTCAGATTTTTTTATTTTTATTGCACATAAATTTTTCTGAATAAAACTTTACAATCTGGAAAACTGAATCAGCCGCAAATCTAAAAATGTCCAGTCGATAACAAAAGTATCATCATTTTGGAATTATCGAAAATTACCGATTAGCATGTATCGATACACAAATGCAGGGAAATATTGGAAACGGCAGTGTTTATTTACTGCATCAAATCAAAGGTTACCTGTTTTATTTTATGAATTTTTAAATAAAACTTTTTTTATTATTTGTCACAGCTCTCAGTTTAAATAAGGATATGCACTTGTTTTAGCAAAACTAATATTAAACATACCAACAATTGTTCCCATGTTGATGTTCATATACAGTAAAAATATAACTGACGAAAAAACAATCAAATACAAAGTACTTTTCGATTCGTTGCGATCTTAGTCATAACAGCGATAAGTTGTTGTTATTATACTTTTGTTGATTCTTAGCCATTACTACGTTTAATTTTATTTGACGATTTGAAATATGGTCCTATAAAAATGTAACGGTTTATATTCTTTAAATTCTCATTTATTTTGAAACATTAGATGAATTTTAATTTTCACGTAATAGACGACCCTTTATTTTCCTATATAAAATAAAAAGAAAACGAAGCAGGAGTCTGTCTTTTTTGTCACATTTCAATAATAAGAAGCTTTTATTTGCTGTCATTTTTTGCGATCCTTTGTAAATAGGAAACATATTTGCTTTGCGCTCAATCAGTTTTCTTTACAATTCAAGAAATCTCGATTTCTGCGTAGTTTTTGCTTAAAAGCAGATTCATAAGGTTTTTTTTTTAAATAGCAAAAAGTACTTATGATAATTTATCACCAAAGAAAGATTCACCGAGGTAATCATGTAAGCAGGCGATGATCGCCGTGATTATCTCCAAGTTTTTTTTAGGAGACAACTGCTTATCACCAAGAGATTAACCAGGCACCATCGTTGCCAACTTTCGAATACTTCCCCACGCGTTAACAACAGAGGGACGTAAGAAATGGGAGCCATTGACGTAATTAAACTACATATATCAAACAGCAACAAGCATGCGAAATGAAATGAATAGCAAATAATGTAGAATTTACGTTAGGCTATATTTAGCTTAATTTAGCTCGATATATAAAAAAAAAAAATTATGCTTACTTCTACCAAACTTTTTTCTTTTTCTTCATAACTCACAAATGCAATTTCGGACATACTTTATTTTTGTTAATTTTTGTATTAACAATTCATTTTCTAACAGCTGTTTATATATTTCTTTTGCAGCTGTTTTTTTACAAACGCAACTCTAGAAGAGAGTTTTATGGTAACTTTGGTTGGTTTATATTCAATACTAATGGAAAGTTGTTCTCAGCATTAGCAATTTAGTGTCGCCAGATTTGACGTAACTGAGAGAGCACATTTGGCGATAATCGCCAGTAAATTTAGCAACATGATTCACGATAGTCGCCTACTTCATTGCGGCCTGCTTACAGAAAAATCGGTATTCCGTAATTCATTTTGTATTTTATAATTTTGGTAAACGTTGATGCGTTTATTTACCGCTTTATGCAAAGGTATTTTAATATTTTTAATAATGAATTTTTAGTTCTAGTAGTGAAATAAGTGTACTTGGCAGCTCTACAAAAAAAAAAGAGTTGAAAAAAAAAGATAAAAAAATGGAAATGTTTGAGGAAACATTAATTTATGAAGTTCGTAAAAACAAATGTATTTATGACCGGCGATCTTTAGAATACAGAAACAAAATTAAGAGAAAAAAAGCATGGGATGATATCGCCGACAGAACAGGATTTCCTGGTAAGCGGTGCTTTTTGTTTATTAATAATTAGCGCTTATTTCTGAAAGCTGTAAAAGCACATCTCAAAATTTGGCAATTGCCTTCATACTTCTATAGTCGAACAGTGCCAAGGTAGATGGAAAACTTTAAGAGACCGTTTTGTTAAAGAAGTAACTAGACCTAATAGAAATAATTCTACTTGGAAATTTTTCGTATCTATGCAATTTTTGACGGACTTTGTCACGCCAAGAAGGTATGTTTTGTAGAAATATGGATCAGAGTTTAAAAGTTTTTTATATAGAAAATTCATCATTTCAGATCAAATGAGAACCACAGGGATATTGGCGTTAAAAGAGATAGAGACGAGTTTTTCAAAGATGAATTGACATTTGAAGAATCAAACATATTTGAAGACCAATGTACTACGCAATCCCTTCCATCTGTCGATCACTCTCCTCTACTTTTACCTGAAGATGACGAGCCAACAACTTCTAAACAGCAAAAGCGAGCCAGGGATGAACCTTGGGATCAATTTAATTCCCTATTGGGTACTTTAACGGCACTAGTTGAAAAAAAATTCAAACGCGACGTCGAGGACGACGGTTTTCATAAATTCTTAGCATCAATATTGAAAGGGGTCGAAGAGAACAAGAGAGATAAAATTAAAATAGACATAATTGTATTTGCTTCAAAGAAAGTTCAGGAGGTTCTTGAACAGGACAGTATACAAACTTCATACTAAAATTAAATTTGGCGGTTCCACGTTGATTTTTATATTTAACTTTGTTTTAATTACCTGCTTTAAATACTTTACATTAAATCCGATTATTGAAAAATTGAAAATTTTTTTTAAAACATTTCATCGATAATTTTTGTATTACTTTTCAAATTTGCCAAAAGCTCGGAGCAAATTTCAATCAGCGAATATTTTCGTCTACACCTGTGTACACTTTTACGGGGTATATTCGAATTTAAATAATTGTTTGATGGAGATAAAAGACTTTTACAAAGATCTTTTGTAGATAACATCTGGAAACTTTTATAAGAAGTAATAATTTATGTTTGCGTGCGTTGTTAAAGCGAGTGACAAAACAGATTCCCGCTAATTTTGGAATATCGAAAACAGTGTTTAGTGCGAAAGGGACAGTAGGGTTTATAATTGTAATATCAGCTGTTTATATCAATTGTTTCATCGTTAACACAAATTTTCTTTTCAAGAATGAATTTCGTGAGTAAAATGAATCGCACCATCTTGTATGGCCGTCCGTATTGTAAAGTAGTCACGGAACCGTTAAATAAAGCTGTGCTGAAAAAGAAATTGGATTTTTCGAAATTGCAACGTAGTAGTGCGGTGCCCAGTCAAGCTATATCGGCTACCTTCGCAGAACCTACGGACGAAATCGAAATAGATGCGAAAACCATTCAACTCTTAGAGCGTCTCTCCTTAGTGAATTTTGATAGCGAAGAAATATTAGCAACCTTAAGGAAAAGTATACAATTCGCGGTGAAAATAAGTAATATAAACACGCATAGCGTGCAGCCCCTCTATACGGTATTAGAAGACCAAATACAACATTTGCGGGATGATCAAGCCAGTCCCAACAATCGCGAAGAAATATTAAAAAACGCTAAACTGGTAGAAGAAGATTATTTTATATCACCACCCGGAAATATACCACTACATCAAGAAGAAAATAACTCTGAAAAACCTGAAAATTAATTATTATTATGAAGTCCCTAAAACATATTGTAAATGTACTGCAGAAAAATAAGTTTTTGTGTGGTGATGTTATGGATGGGAATAAAATTTTAAATGTTGGGCTCGAAGAAAATGGTGAAAAATTCATGAATCAATTGCTGGAGAGATGGCGCCTTATTAATTGTGACTGGGGTAAAGTTGATTTTATAAATAGTAATGTGGACAATTCTATCGATAATGAAATGAGAGAATCTCGAGTATCCTTTTTGAATTGCAAAGATTTTCAAAAATATTACCTAGCTGGTGCTGGAAAGGCACAACGGCTTAGTTATCCTATTTTAATGAAGTCAGTAGGTGTAAAAGAAGAACATAATGGAAGCCTGGTCACTTTAAAAGCTACATCTAGCAGAAAATTGGTATCTGACTATTTTCTAAAAACATCAATTGCTTTAGAAAAATTTTACAAATTGCAACGCGAACGTAAGATATGGTGGATGCGACTTTCAGCAAATCCTAGTCGCTTTTTCGTTGAACCTTTTAAGGATCCAAGTGCAATCACACAAGATAAATTTCAAAATATTAATCAATCTATAACCGTGAAAAGTCGTTTTGCCTTCGGCTCTGAAGATATGGAAGCTATCACTTTAGCTTATCCTCGATACGAGAATTCTACAAATTCGCCAATGTGCCTTATACGCTCATCGATAAATCTTGAAATTGCTACTACAGGTACTTTTACAAAATTTTCTTGCAGAATTTTTTTAAACACAATTTTGCATCTCTTTAGCATTGTTGCTGGATGCCGTGGAAAATAGTCAAGGACTTTTAATAAGTTTAAATCGCAAATTAGCACCTTTTCAATGCGCTCTAGCCTGTTTGCACGAAGGAGACAAGTTGGACAAGGATTTGATCGATCTGTGCTTACATATTTGTCATATAATACGAAAAATAGGTCTACGTGTTTATGATCGTCACATTCATCAAAGTAATTATAGCATGCTTATTGAAGAACTTACACGTACCGACTGCCTGGGCATACCTTATGCAATACTGATAGAGAAAGATTCGTTAAAAACAGGACTTTTGAAACTTCGAAACCGCGATAGCTCTTTGGCAGAGACGATTCACATAAGTGATATTAAAACATATTTATTTGGGATTTTCACATAAAATCACATAAGTATTGACGTACATTAAATCCTACAACATTACCTATAAAGACTACGAAATCAAGGCCCACAGTACATTGCAAACGAGCTGATCCATCCATTATATTATTTTCATTGCTAACAAAACTCAAAAGTTTGAGTTGCACCAGCGTTGATATCTGAGAAAGCAAATTACAAGTAAGACCAACCTTCTCGTCGAGTATAGCATAAAATATTGCTAGCAAACGATCAATAGTAAAGGATTTAGGACCAATAGCAGCCGATGTTTTTTCGAAAACCTGTTCAATTTTTTTTAAAATGGTTTGAAGTAAATACATTATAAAAACAGCTCACTTTAGCTTTAGCATTAACGTCTTGCAATCGTTTGCGTTTCTTTCCGTGATGTTTTACAAATAAACGCTTATCTTCCTTGGCAGCGTTGTGGCTAGCTAAAAACGCCGCAATTAGTAAATACTTCCCATAAAAAGGCAATTCAAAGGACATAGCGATTTTTTGTACCTCATTGTCAGACGAACATTTCTATCAATAAAAAAATTAATATTAAATCATCTTTGGCACGGTATTAATTAATGTCTTACTAATTCGTAGGGATTATCATAACGCATATAAATTTGTGTAAGAGCAGTACGAAGTGTGGGGGTTATGTTTCGCCAAAGCTTCTGCGCATCCGTAATATCCACTTCTCTATTAAGCACAGGCTTCATATATGATATAAAGCATACATCAGCAGTATTCTTCAATTCTGGTAAATCGCGACAAGCTTTGTGAAAAACATATAAAAATATGTTTAAGTAATTATTGAAAAATTCCACAGTAATATTCTCTACTATATGTAATTTTGCTTGCATATCGTTTTTATCTAGTTTCTGTTGGATAATATAGTCCCTTAAATTGTTTCTCGCTATTTCAAAATGGTTACTTAATATGTGCATAATTTCGCATTTTGTGTATTGACAGCAGTGTAATGTTACTAACTCGGTTAGTCCATTGGTGACATAATACTTCTCAAACGAGATTTGCCCCACCAATACAACACACACGTTTAGACCAGTTAGTTCTTGTAAGCGCATTAGAGAAGGCAAAACATTCGCATCCATATCCCTTAAGCGTTCCGCTTGGTCTAGAGCCACTATAAGACTGGTGTGTGGTGATTTTGTATAAAAACATTTTAGGAACTCTATAAATTGGTTCATATTCTCGCAATTTATGTCAATTCCTTCAGTACTGCAAAGGCCATCCAGCATGTTTTCCAATAATATTTTCGTTGAGTAGCACTCAATACAATTAACATAAGAAGTGTGAATGTCGGTATGTTTCTCCAACAGGCGTAAGAGATCTCTAAGAATAACAGTTTTTCCAGTTCCAGAATGTCCATATACATACCTAAAACACCGAAATGCCGATATAAACCTTTATATATACAAATGTTTTTTTTAATATATTTAAGTATTTTCTAAGGGCTTACGCAGATTTTAATTTTCGTTAGAACGTATGTGAAGGGGTTAAAATAATTAGACCACTTTAACCAAATTTTTCCCATTAATTTCATATGCCAAAAGACGATTTCTCATTTCTGACATTAAATTTTGAAAATCCTAAGAGTTTTTCGAGATAAGGCTTTGTGTAGGGAGCGGTAGAAAAAGAGCCCCGAACTAATCCATTTTTAATAGGGCTGGCGTTGTTGTGTATCGTCCGTTAGTATATCAATTTTTCTCGTCAACATTTTTCAAAACTTTTAACCTGTAGGCTGGACGTAAAAACACATCAATACACATCAGATAGACAAAATAAAAGATGGATCGTCTTCCTTCTTAGTGTTACATACAACAGTGCAAACTTAATATAAGGTATAATAAATGGAATGTCACATACACGGTAAAGCTTCTTAAAGTATAGGGTGAATGTAAAACATGAACGAACACTTTGCGCACCCAGAACATAATATTACCTTACAGCTGGCTTATTCAATATTCGCATGCTTTGTAACTATTCTTTAATATTGAAAATGGTTAGTAAAAAAATTAATCAAGATTTAGTTGACTTTTTGGAAGACTGCGAAGTTTGCCAAATTTGCTTACAATGCTTGAGGTAGACTTTCCAGAAGTAAATCGCACAATTTTCCTATAAAATCGCTACGGCACGGATACTTTTCACTTAAAACTTTTGTAATGTCGATAGGCATCTTTTCTCTTCGCGTTTAATTTATTTGGTTTCAAAAGAATTTCGTACACTACAAAAAACAAATGTTCGATTGGCGGAAATTATTTAAAAATAAATGTGTAATATCAAGCGCCAGCTGATTATAATGCTTCTTCTTTTTCTCTAGCCAAAGGTGTGAGTTTGGAAAAGCGTTAATAGTATAATATTAAAAGGCAACTTGCATAGTGAAAAGATTAAATATTGAATGGAAATGAAAGGGATTTTTCAAATAGTTAGCTGATCTCAAAAATAAGTTGTTAACTAGTAAAGTTATGCTTCAGTACGAGAGTTCTCGAGAGTAGCGGCACAATATGTTGATATTTTGTGACTATAGAAATATTCTTACAGTAATCTCTGAGTAATAGAAATATTCTGCAGTAAGCTTGTAGTAATAGAAATATTCTGCAGTAATTGTAGAGTAATAGAAGTATTCTTACAGTAATCTTGGAGTAATGGAAATATTCTAGATGTTCTCGAACTGGTGTCAGTAGGCTGAAAAGTATACTATTCTGTATTAAAAACTAACGTAAACGAGTATTTGTATATAGATGAGGGAGGTGATAAGGGAAGGCATAATGAATCAGTTTATATTATCGAGCGCTTTTTTGAATACATATCATCCTTCAAAATAAATCGTATTTGCAAAATATTAGATTAAAGAAAAATTTTAATATATATTTACATTGTAATGTTAATCCAACGGATGCATATTAAAAAGGAAATATAGATTTACATATTAAAAAAGGTAAAATAGGAGCACTTAAGTAAGAGAGGGAATATTTATTTTAGAAAGAGAAAATAACTAGGATATAAAGGACATTACATTATTTTAAGTTCAGCAAATGCGAAAACAATAAAAACATTGCTTATATCGTTTTTTATAGTTTCAATTATTTTGCTATTTTTATATATAGCATAATATATAATTAGGTGAAAAGTGTATACATCTCGTTATTAATTACGTAGAAAATTTTATTATATGTTGCAGTGATAGTCTCTTTGTGTTTTTTCCTTTATTGGATTTCCATAGGGTTTTATGGGGAAATCATATACAAAATATATAATAACAGCAATGCAAAATAAAAAAAAAAAAAAGAAATGCTTCTTTATGCGCATAAGAAAAATTGGATTAAAAGTTTTTTTTCCCTTTTTTGGAACGATTTTTTTTATAAGATTAATAATTGTTTCGGTTTCATCGACAGATTGATTCAGCCATACACAATGTGTTTTCTGTTTGTTATTTTTATAATTATTTTTGCGTAAATATATAAGATTTGGAATAAAATTTGCTATAAATATAAACATATGCATCGACATACATACGTATTGAATTTAAGTGCGTTAAATTAATTAATTTTTCACTTTGCTTTAATATTATCGATGTATACATATACCTATATATATATAGATACATACATACACATATACGGTATCCTTATAAGCTGTATATATATATATATATAAGGTATATATATATATATAATGTATCTACATACGTACGTATACATACGTACATACGTGTAATGTTTATAATAAAATCGTTGTAAAAGTGTAGTAAATGTAAGTAAAAAAACTTATGCACGTATGTGGTCTGGCGTTTACATTTTTTTTGTCAATTTTCTTATTTATGTTCTTTTTTCTTATAATTAATTTTTAGAGAGATTCTGGCTTAACATTATGCTTAATTAACGTTTTCAAAGAAAAAAAAAAGAAGACCTTCAGTAAAACCTTTCGTATTTATAAGAAAGAAAATGAAAAGATATTTACTTCAAAATTGCATTGATTTTATGTGGATATATAAATGTGCGTCCTAAACGTTATTTCTATTTATATTTATATTTTTCGCTATTTGTAAAGTATCGTCTTATATTCGTGTTATATTGATTGTATCATTAATGGATTCACTACGTAATAATTGTTTGGTATCGTTTTCTATTTCCACTGGCGATATGCCAGGACTGCGATCATTTAGATATGCAGTGTCCTCTTCCACGATTCTTTCCAGTAATATGTCAGCGGAAGTATTCAAACCTAAGAATTTCAAAACGCATAAAAAAATTGCATTTATATCTTGGAGTATCCATCTCTTAGATTGGAAATACATTCAGTGGTAATATTGTAAGGCTTCAAAACATTTTTCGAACAAAGAACTAAAATCTATACCCATTCTAATAATTACTACCGTCTTCATCCTCGTCTACTTACAATTTCTGCCAGCTATAGAGCCGTTGGCAACAATATCGGTAGCTGAACTATTCACTAAAGCCACATCGGTTGACGTATCGTTCTGTCCATTTTTTTGTAGTGCTACTGCTTTGCGGGTATGTCGCGTTGTTAATACGCCAGTTTCGACGTCACGTTCGAGACGATGACCGGATCTGGATCTAGTCAATTGACGTTGCACATAATCTTCCAGATCTTCTTCTTCCTTTCGACTTATTAGGCAGTTTAAAATTAGTAAAAATACGCCGAGACCCAATGAAAAAATTCCTGTAGCGGTAACTTCATTCCACCAGGCCGTACTAGAGCCTAAAAATATGTAATAGAAGTATTATTACACTTTCAAATAATTAGAAGGAAACTTACTAAAAACATTCCAAGACATGGTCTCGTCCGGTATAATCCCAGCACCACATAAAAATAAACCAAATACTATGAATACTATACCAATATGTAACATTCCTATACTGGTTACTACCTAAGTACATAAAAATATTCATTTTAAACAATGATTTCAATTTTAAGAATTCAGTTACTTGACTATCGAGCATTCCTGGGCCTGGCTTGACAGCATGATGAGCCTGATGATACTTGCGGCGAAATGATCCACTGGGTGAATGAAATGTCTCTCCGCTTTCCGAACTCTGCGTACTGTATCGTCTTTCGCGTGCCCGTTTTTGTTCGTCTCGCCTCTTTCGTTGGCGCTTTATCGCCATAGCCGAATGAATGCCCACAGCATGCATATCTTTTCAACTAAGAGAAAAGCAGAAAGTCTCTTATACGCTTTTAAACTAAGCGGAAATAGACTCGTAAGGCTAAGGCCGGCTTATGGATCTCGGTATCGAGTAAACCCGATAGCTGCGAATCAACGACTCACAGTAAAGAGTTGTCGATAAAGTATGCATTTTCCCTATTGCTGAATGAAATCTTTTTGAGTTGCAAAACTGCTATCGAACATATCCAAATTATGATCGAGTTTACTGGATATCGGGCATAAATATCCCGGCTCGTAGTTTGAAATAATACGGAAATCTATTACATAATACCCTTTTAGATAACATCTCTAAGTGGAACTAAATTCTAACTAAACTAAATAAAAGTTATATAAATTCTAGCTGTGTGTGTGTGCTTATTTGTATATATATATATATATATATACACATAAATATATTAGGTTTGTGTGTGCGTAAATAATATTCCGAAGGGCTTATTGGATTTTATTGGAACGATCGATTCATTTCATTCATTCTCTAAGTCGATTAAAGTATGTCTGTGCATCTGTGCTTCCCGTGTTGATCCGCGCATTTTTTTGAACAATTGCTGCTTGCAGATCGCAATTTTTGGGTTAGTTTGACAAAGTTTGGTGCACTGGCGTGGATTTGGCCCAGGAACGAAAATGACTTGAATTGGACTGTTTTAACGAGATCAAGTTTTTTTGGCAAAAATCGCATTTCAGAATACCAAAGTGGGGTGTAAAATTTAGATCGGATGGGTCGACACTTTGAACCCCTCCCATATCATCTTTTTATAGAAGAACTGATTAATTTTTAAATAAATATTCAAAAACTCTATTAAATTTGGATCATACACATACATATTTTGCACGCCACCAAAAACAAGAAAAAGTAACTCTTTATATGATAAAAAGGTTTAGTTTTTAATATTTTGTCATGGAAATTGATCCGTGGTAGTAATTTGTCACAAAAATCAGCTGTGCCGAATTTGGATCGTATATGTTTATTTTTCGTACCCGAAGCCCTCAAAGGATAATCCTGAAAAATAAGCTTTTATTTGGCAATTAATCGCAATGTTTAATACTTTATGACAAAAATAGGTGGGTTGTAGCCAGATCTTTCGCGAGAAGAATAATTTTGCTAAATTTGAACCAATCCAGTCCACGCTTTGGGCCCGTTCTTATATATCTTATTTTGTTTTAATAACTAATAATATAATAATGTTTATAGCATACTTGTAGGAGCTAAAGTTTTCGCAGAATATTCAAAACGGAAACTAAAAAGTTCATATATATGGCAGAGAAAGTAGGTTTGGTAAGCAAGAACAACGTTTCAAAATCACAAAAAAAAAAACCTTGTGTACGGAGCGAATTCCTTGAAGGCGATTACCTTAAGCTAAAGCGGCATCTTAATATGTAAACTCGGGGACTCTTTGTGTGCTATAGGTAAATGATTATACATGGAGGCGAAAACTGGAGAAAGGGATAATTGAATTCGCATGCTTTTGAAGCGAGGACTTTAAAGGTAATATAAAAATTCTACAATAAACAGAAATACTTGTAAGTTTAATACAGAGGACATATAACAATGATATTTATGAACGCTAAACCAAATATAATGAAAAATAAAATGTTATCTTTCAAGTGTTAGAAAGGCCTTCTTATGTACCACCCTACGCTTATTACACAGAATTTGATTTATACTAGTTTAAATTTTGTGTGTGTGTGGGTACATGAGTGTTTACTTGTGTATACTACTTAAGTGCTGACCTATATTACTTTTGTTAAAATTTGAAGTCCTAAAGAACGAAATACCACACCCTTCCAAACAAACGCGGATGGGGAAACGCATTTGCATAATATCAAGGGATCACAAACAAAGCAATCACTTAATAGTATTTTGTCAACAGGTGCATATATAATATATATAAATATACATATATATATATTGAATATATCGTTGAGTATTTATTATATGTGTATAACGGGTTCTTAATAACCTTTTTTTCTGTACACACACTCACCTAGTATTACCACCTTTTAATAAATGAAACGTGAAGGTGGGGAAGTTATCTACTTTAAAACGTTATTGTAATTTTCACAATAAATACATTTGTGTGGATGTGTTTAGTAAAGTCGTCTATTTTAAAAATTTGTAAGCATTTTGTTGTTTTTTTTTTTTTTTACTTTATTTAAATTTCCAGATATTTAATCGCAATAAAAAAAAGTCGTATGTCTTTAATAGTAAGGTAAGAAAATATCGATTTTCTCTCTTGTGCTCGAGATGATGAAGTTCGCACTATTTTGTTTTTTTTTTTTTTTTCAATGTTGTTTTTTTTTGTTTTTAATGACTATATTATAATATAATTATTTTACAACGTTATAGTTTTTCTTCTAAGCGCGTTCTAGCATGTTCTTATCATTATGATTATTATTATTTTCATTATTATTTTATTTAGGTAACTTTCCTCTAACTAATGTCTTTGATAAATATTTAGCACAACTTTAAATGCAAGAATTATTTATTTATTGAATAGAAAAAACAAGTGACATTTTTATGGAGCATCTAACTTATGATAAATATGAAATTAATTCGGTTGTCATATCAAAGAAACTTTTAAGCTTACACTCTGAAGCTTTAACTGAAAAAGATGGCAGCACTTAACATAAGCAATTATACCGTAGATAGAAGAGCTTTGTTTTAAAAAACAGTTAAAAGTTTAAAAACAAAAAGAGTGAAAGAAGATAAATAAAGCAAAACGTAATTAAAACAAGGAATATTTTCACATTTCACGCAATAGTTGGTCGGAAATAGTACAAAAGAGTTACAGCTACATTTTAAACCGTTGTATCCTCTAAATCGCGATCTATTAAAAAGATTTGATTTTTCATAAGGATTCATGTCAATATTTATTTATGAATGAATACTGTTATCAAAAATACTGTTGTACAAATACTGCTGTCAATAGCTAGAACACTTCGTTTCACTTATTTGGGAATTGCCGAAAAATATAAAAGTTAAGAAGAAACACTAACAAACCGTTCGCGCATTTCATTTCAGGTCGTAGATACTTAACATATGAAAATGCCGCACTCCCTTGTTCTGTCATATTTGAAAAATAAAAATAGAGTAATTAATGTAAATGTAAACAAGCATTTTAAGCAATGTAACGATAAGAAAATTCGTTTAAAAATAAATAACATAAAAAAACTGTTTGTGGAATCTTGGATTTTGACTGTAAATTAAGCAGAAGTAGAATAACAGAGCAAAAATGAAAAGAATGGAATTTCTTGGTAGCGAAGAAATTACACCAAGTCAATGTTACAGTTTATAATGTCATCTTATTGCTTATGCTTTAATATGTAACATAAACAATATTTTACGTAAATTTAGAAATCTGTGCCGAAGAGAGAACAGTCATTCAATTAGTTCAGACTATTTAGGTTAAAAAGCACTGATGAAAATCAAAAGTAAATGTTTAAAATGTGTGTTTAAATTTTTAGTACTTAATGAAAACGTTTTGGAATTCCAAAAGGTGTTTTTGCGAATCTTTATAATTTTATTAAATTTTACCGCACTCTTGAAAACCACTGTCTCTTATTATTATCTTTTCCAAAATCTGGTTTCATTTCAAAAAAACCTATATATTCAATTTATATCGCGAAAATGTAAAGAATTGTTGAAACTTAAAATTGCAATTATGAAAACAATAACGAAATCGATAGTATGAAGACGTTCTTTTTATGTTTTTACTCCAGCAATGCAATGCGAGCTGTATATTCAATTACGTAGGAACATGTGCAATCAAATCATATTTTGACATTTGAGTACATGATCAACGATGCAAATGCATTCATTGTGTTCAGTGCTTTAAGATGGCAAGACTATTAATGCGTAGCTGTAATTTATTATATAAATCTTCCGATCTCTTGCAATACCACGACACTAATTTCCATCACTTGTTTTTTTGTTCTATTTTATTATTTATTTAAATTGACTGTTGAAAAAGAATCAAATATACAATGAACAGACACTCGCGGTATTTATTTAGTTTTGTAAAAACGAGTAAGTCGGTGATCAGAACGTCGCATTTTACTTACTATCCTGATCCTCCGACGCCAGCTCAAAATAAGCAAAAGATGAATATGTTTCAAGCCATCAATAACGCCATGGATATAGCATTAGGGGAAGATGCGACAGCATTACTATTTGGCGAAGATGTAGGCTTCGGTGGGGTTTTTCGTTGCTCCATTAATCTGAGGGACAAGTATGGTAAAGATCGGGTATTTAATACCCCTCTTTGCGAGCAAGGTATAGCTGGGTTCGCGATCGGAGTCGCTAATGCAGGAGCAACAGCTATAGCAGAAATTCAATTCGCTGATTATATATTTCCGGCCTTCGACCAGATTATAAATGAAGCTGCAAAGTTTCGCTATCGTAGTGGAGGAATTTTCGACTGCGGTTCTTTGACTATTAGAGCCCCTTGCGGAGCTGTAGGCCATGGTGCTTTGTACCACAGTCAAAGTCCTGAGGCTTATTTTGCTCACACGCCCGGCTTAAAGGTATTTGTCAACCTTTAGTTCTCCGTTTATTACAACAGCAAAGTTTATTATGATTTTCTTTATTTTTCCACCAATTTTTTCGCTTTATATCTATCCATTCGTATAATGTTCGTTCAAAGGTAGTGGTTCCACGTGGTCCTATTAAGGCTAAAGGGCTCTTGTTGGCATGTGTTAGAGATCCCAATCCTTGTCTTGTTTTTGAACCAAAAGTTTTATACCGCGCAGCGGTAGAAGAAGTGCCCGCAGATGCTTACGTGTCGGAAATTGGAAAGGCAGACGTGTTGCGCAAAGGAAAAGACATAACTTTAATCGGGTGGGGTACTCAAGTGCATGTATTACTAGAGGTAAATGTAAAAATGCTTTCAATCACCGAAAATGCAACCAATTTTAATTACTTAATTTTACTTTAATAACTTTAATTTTAATTATTTTAATTAAGGTGGCAGAGCTAGCTAAAAAGGACCTGAAAGTGGATTGTGAAGTCATTGATCTGGTGTCCATTCTACCTTGGGACAAAGACGCGATCTGCAAGGTAAGTGATATTAAAGATTGGAGAAATTTAAATAACGTTTTCGTAGTCTGTCAAGAAAACAGGTCGGGTCATTGTTTCACATGAAGCTCCTTTAACCCAAGGATTTGGTTCTGAAATCTCCGCCAGTATACAAGAACATTGCTTTCTATATTTAGAAGCGCCCGTCAAACGTGTCACCGGCTGGGATACTCCATTCCCTCATGTTTTTGAGCCCTTCTACTTGCCGAACAAATATCGCTGTTTGTCCGCGATTAAAGAAGTGATAAATTATTGAATTATTGAAAACGTTGTCAAAAAAATATAGGCTAATTATATTTCAAAGAAATCGAATGCATTTATTTGACAATCATTTGTTCTAAGTTTGATATGAAAAATGAATTTGTTAAAAATATAAATCGTTGGTGATATGTTCCAAACACCTGTTGATATTGTTTCAATAAGAAAATTGTAGTCATTGAACACCGGGGGGATTTATGGAAATAACAAGAAAACTTCTTATGTGTTTGTGAAACAGCTTTTTTTTTATTGAATGTTTGGAACAAACGAATGCTTAGTTTAACACCAAGTAGATGCAGACATAAGTAAATGAACATGGATTATAGCATCTTTAAAGAATTGTATTTTTGTTTTAACTAAATACTGAAATTTGCTTAATTTGAAACAAAATTAATTTATGCTTACTTATAATAATGCTACGCATGCACATTTCTTGCTTTCACTTATCACAATTTCTTTCAAAACGCAAACGATTGCAACGAGTCTAATGTAACTTCTCTCTTTTTTTTAAGTAATAATAATCTAATATTGATTTTATGAAGACTTTTTAGTTACTCGATTGTAATTGTCTGTTGTGCAAAATCCTGGATTTATTTTTCACGCTTCTGCCTACTACAAGAGAATAAAATACAAATATTAGGAAAAGTAAAAAAAAAGTTAATAAAGAAGAAGACTTAGTAAGAGCATTTTCCAAAAAATTAAAAACATCTCAAATCGTTTTTCAAATGTTTTTAAGCGATATGTTATTACGGAAATTACAATAAATAAAACTCAATATATTTACAGAATTTTAACCTTTAAAAGGCATGAAATTTGAAACGCATCATTACTTTTTAGCTAACGCTATACCCAGACCGAGAATACCACCCAACACTAAAGCTGCTCCTCCAGCCACAGCCATTCCTTTTGCCATTTCTTTATCATTCTGCTTTTTTATGTATTCCTGAGAAGGAGTCAAAATATTAACAAAAAAAAAAAAATGGTCAACTGCATATATATATTTATTTAAGTATAATTACCTCCAGAGAGCGAACTTGCTCATTTGATTCTATTTCCAGAAAGGCTCTACAATATTTGAGGCCTTCAGAGTAATTTTTTATTCGAGCATTGCCAAATGCCAAATAGTATATGTAATCACGTCTGCCCTCCGCATGTATTCGGGAGAGATCTTCCAAAATCATAATACCCTGAAAACAAATATAATCACAACGTCAAATTATGGAATTTGAAATGCCTCCGTTATCTTTGAAATTACGATGTTATCGGGCAATTTCAAAACCTATTGAATAGTTGTGAAATATTTATGTGTCGGCATGAGTAAATGACTAATCAAATCAATGCTACGCTAAAGTTTGGTGAATTGCGGTCTTTTATATTTATTTTGAAAACAAAAGCAGGAAAGTGGCAGACTTAACGCTCGACACGTCTGTAAGACCTTTGCTTAAAAGCGCTTGCATTGTTCTTCCTTTTTTCGCCAAGGAGTTTTTCCTTATTTCACAACATTACAAGAGACATTCAGTAGTGCACTTTCCTTTATTTTTTGCTTACTTTACGAATATCATTTGTATATCTGCTACGTACTAAACACATTGCGTATTCGAATTTAGTTTCTATAGTCACTTCTCCATCTAGTTCCAATTCATGAGCATATTTTTTCTCGAATTTCTGCAAAAGCAATGAAATTTATTATCTAAAACAAATTTGTTCCTGCTTTAATTTAGTACCTCGAGTTCTTCCTGAGGTACAATTTCGTTTAAAAGTTCTTCCATTTTTCAAAATAACTTAAATTCGTATTTCTCTTAAATTCCGTATGACAAAGCAATCCGATTTTTAGCTAATGAATAGAAACAAATTAATTACGTTGAACAATACGAAGAAATACAATGTTTCGTGTCAGTAAAAATAACAAACCCGAATTACATTGAAATATTGCATTCCTTCGAAAGATCTCAGCTGATTTTGCATTTGTTTACGCTACAATTCATAAGATGAATGAAGCGATATGTACTGGGAGGACAACATTCTTTTTTCGCCTACCATTGCTTGTCATTTTCTTCAATAGTCACAAAATAGACGAAGTAAGATCGACGCGCGCAATTCGAATTAAATGAAAAGAACTAAGATATTGTTTGACATGTGATAAAGAAATCAACGTAAATATAAACAATCAATTTACGCACAAATCAACTTAAAAACTAGTAAGATTCGGCTGGGGCCAAAGCTCGCATGCGCACCACCATTCAAATCTTTAGCGCTCTATGCGTTTATTTATTGTCATTTTTCACCTTTACTCCTCTAAAAGGCATTGTTAGGAAAAATTAATCTATCACGTCGTGACGTCCACGTGTGACGTGTGACATAATTAATTTAGAATTAACACACTTAGTTTGTCGCATTGCATTTATGTGATATCCAGACCAACGGTATTGTAACTAAAAAGTTAGTACACCAAGTTGTGACGCCCAATATAGTTAATTTAGAATTAGGACACTTATCTCTATTCACCAAGTCTTGATACTTGAAAAAATTAATCCACCAGGTTGTAATGTCCGCCTTATTTATTTTAGAATTAACACTTTTTAGGCAGACAATATATCTTTATTTGCGGAATTTACAAAATAGTTTTAAATATTCTGTCTCCGTTACCTTATGATTAATAGGTAGAAGACCTCAAAAAATTGAAAAAAAATTTCATCACTTGTAACTTTGTGTGTGTATGTTCGATTTCACCCTTTTTTGCCCATAAATTGTACAGTTTTTCGTAAAGTAAATGTGAAAATTTCAGCCTTCTATCTTTTATAACATGCGAGTAACGAGCAAAAACCCACAAATTTCTGTTGAGAAAAACGAAGTTTCGTTCGGTTTACACTTCAGTGCGCGATTGTGCTCTGACTAATTTGGACCATTTTCAATACCAACGAACCTGCGTGGAGAAGCTTCTAATGTTTCTATCAAATTTGAAGTTAATATCTTCATTTTTGCGACATATTCCATTGAACGGACAGATATGGCTCAATCAATTCAGAATTTCATTCTGATCGATAATATATATACTCTGTAGCGTCTCTGAAGCTGTTGGGTGTTGCAAACATTATCCATCATTCAATGATGAATATATTAAATAAATATCACAAGTGATTATTCCTTTCTTTCATGCCTGAAAAAGGACTGTCAAATTTAACACGTTGAAGTTTAAATAAGCCTTGTCTCTATAGAACTCAGGTTGAAGTGATATTTTAACTTTTTTTTTACAGTATCAAAGGCCATGGAAAAATCAATCCGCACTATTGTAATTAAACTGCACTTCGGACAAATGTCTTCCAGAACTTTCAGCATAGCATTGTTCAAAAACTGACCCCTTAGGATGAAGAAAATAATTGAATTGCCAGAAACCTTTGAATTTGCTGCACTTCCTTTTGAATTCGCTGTACTTCCTTTTGAATTCGCTGTACCTCCCCTTGAATTCGCTGTACCTCACTTTGATTTGTAAACAAGCCTGTGTGTAGTAATTGACATAGCAGACTGAATGAATTGTGGGACGGAAACCTTCTGTAGCAACATGTATACCTTTTCTCTTTTAGGATTACACTACATGCAAATATTATGTTAAACGCTTTTTACGAAATATTTCAGAGAATGTCGAAAATTTATAGAAATTCACTGGTAAGATACATTGAATTATATAATAACCTATCTTCCAAGAAATACCTTATTTTTTCCTTCCTTCCTTTCCTTCGAAGGAGTGACAGTTAAACTTTGAAAATTTACTTCTTTCATTTCGTTAACCAGTTGTTCCACCTAAAAAGTATTATAGAATTTTATTTATTATAACTATTATTAATGATTAATACAATTACATAATACTAATAATCAATCAGTTGGACCTATTGACTAAAGAATTTATGCTAGACTTTGAAAGAAAATTGAAGCTATTAACTTTGGATGATATCGAATTTCTAATCGAACATTTAATGTGTTTTTAAAACTTTCGATATAAATTGACATAATCTATTTTTAAGTTTTTTATATTTATTTTCTAATAATGGAATAAAAAAAGAAAGCCAAAACGTTTCTTAAAGTTGGCAACGCTTTCAATTTTTCGGTTTCTTTTTATTGTGACTATTTTTCTGGCGGATTGAAGAAACAAATGTGGCAATCCCAATTGTCATTGTCAACAACACAGCTGATAGCAGTGAAGTGATATGTGTGGCGATATAAAATATTTGTAATTTTTTTCTCGAAAATTGTTTTTTTTCGCACTTTTGTGTATACGTAGCAAAAAAATAGTCAGATTTGCCTAAAACAGCCTACAGCTCAAAATTATTTAGTTAAGACGATGTCCGGAGAGGATGCTATAAAAATCGATCAGCCTCAAGAATTAAGTTTTGAAGAATGTAAGTATTTATCGTGTCTGTCTTATCTGTAATTAGTGCAGCATATTAATAAGCCTTTGATACTTTTTGCAAAGCTCCGGAAATTTCCGAAGAAATTGAAAAACGACACAAAATTGAAAAATTACTTTTAGAAGGCGGTGGACATATAGAAATCGATATATTACGAGAGCTGGCTCGTTCAGATCATGGCCTAGTTGCAGATGATTTGCGTAGAACGCTTTGGCCAGCATTAGTTGGCGTGGACGTAAAGTGTTTATTGCCAGCACCAAAACTTCGCGACTTTGAAACTCATCCCGAATATAATCAAGTAGTTTTGGATGTGAACCGTTCGTTGAAACGTTTTCCTCCAGGTATACCATATGAGCAGCGTATTGCTCTGCAAGACCAGCTGACTGTTTTAATAATGCGAGTAATATGTAAATATCCGGATTTGCGGTACTATCAAGGTTACCATGATGTAGCGGTTACGTTTTTGCTGGTAGCAGGTGAAGAAGTCGCATTTGCTGTCATGGATGTATTGTCGACAAATCATTTTTCTGAATGTATGCAAGAAACAATGGATGCCACACAAAAGCGTTTGTTATTCATTTGGCCTGTGGTTAATTTTGAAAATCCTGAGTTATTTAATTTTCTTCAACATTCTGGTGTGGGCACTATGTTCGCTCTACCTTGGTATTTGACATGGTTTGGCCACAGTCTTAACTCTTACAAGGCAGTAGTGCGTTTGTACGACTATTTTTTGGCCTCTCCAGTGTATTCACCATTATTTGTAACTGCTGCAATTATACTATATAGAGCTGATGAAGTATTTATGCAGGACTGCGATATGGCGTCCATACATTTGCTTCTATCTAAACTTCCAGAAAACCTACCTATCGAACAGCTTTTGAATATATCAAGTCACTTATATGACAAGTACCCAATGACGATGATTAAAAAGGAGGTTGAACGATTAGAACGAGAAGAGTAAGTTCGCAAATTGCTGCGCTCGATGATTTGTAATAATTCTTGAATTGAATTATTTCTAATCTCTTTTATTTGTAGTCAGGAGCGGCGTAAGCTGGACGAGAAATCGGCTTTGGAGAGACGCAAAAAATTGGCACGCAATGCAAAAAGTAGCAGTAATTATACATTAAGCCATTGGATACCGCAGCTACTAACACCCAAATCTTTTATTGTAACAACGGCATTTTCGATATTTGTGGGCTTCTGTGCTTATTATTACAAAAGTCAATATATGTCAGCTGGTATCAGTTGAGTAAAGGTGTCTTTGCAGCCGTCTTCAGTGCATAATGCTCTACGGCATGCAACCTCAGTCCACTGGGGGTGGAAGATTGGAATATCTTTATTTTAATAATTTACAGCTGGTATTTCGATTTAGTACTTAGTTATAATATCGAGGTATAACTTGCAAAAGACGTTTTTTTTTTTTATTGAAATTATGTGTTTCTCCTTATATCTCTCTGTGTTTTAAGCATTTAAAAATATTTGCTATATACTTTGTGATCTACATACCTATATAATTTATTCACTACGTCGCATCTCGTTTGTATAAATTTATGGGCAAATAAGTTAAAAAGATTGGCTGTATTACGTGTTTTGAACCGCAGATATATATTTTATTAAACCAATACTTAAAATTGATTTAATGAAGAGATTATATTATTAAGTTAAATTCCTGTTAAAGGGTACTTTTTAAGGTTTTCGCTTACATGTTTTATTTGAAAAGTTTTGCATACTCATGTTAGAAAGTTTGATATTTTTAGCCAGGCATAGAACAATTTTCCAAAAATTAATAAAATTCATTCACATATGTAGAATGCGTACATACTGTTACACGAATAAGCAAATAATTTCAAAATTTATTTCGTGGATGATGTAGACCATTAATTTATTAATATTGTTGCAGTATTCTATACTAAAAATTTCATGGCGCAAAAATCGACAATTATGGTTAGCATTCGTAAGTATCTCTAGTGTTCGTTCGTTCATGCTTTAAAGCCTCCTCTATGGCTTCAATAAAATCGTTCAACTTCTTTTCATCCATTTGAATGTGTAAGAAACGATTATCTTTCTTATCACCGCTACTGAGCAGCCGAAGAGTTAGAGTTGTTAATAATCTGTGATTGTGGGCGTAACTACTATCACCCATTACCAAACGAGTATCCCAATCAAAAGATTCTACTAGTGGATTGTCCTGAGCATTGAGTTGTCTTATCAGATAGCGAGTTATTTCGCTGCGACGCGTGTCTAGTACAATTTCTATTATTTTTTGTAGCTCTGGCGTCAAATTTAGAAATTCAGATTTTATATCGATACCAGCGTCGCAGCATGTATTTTTATAAAACCTTGCCAGAGCACGGATTGTAAACATAAAATCATCTGGGCAGCCATACTTGTAGCACAAGTGCATAGTTTTCTGTTCATTGCGGTTGCCTATTAAAAAGTCAATGGAATGGTTAAGTATCTGAAATTGGTATGAAACATAATAACAAAGAGGAGGCAAAGTTAAGTAAGTGGCGACTTACTTCGATAAGAATTTCTTTATTATCAATGTTTAAAAGAAATTCGCAATCTTTCATCTTTTCGCTTTATCTTAAAAAGACAAACCGTGACAGAGATGCCAAGCTTCCATATTCGTTTCATTTAATTATTTGTAAATATTTGACAACGTTAATTATTAAGATTTTTAATGCAAAAAATTTTGACCCTTAAAACAACCCCCTCGACAATATTTATTGATTGATTTATAGTATATCTGAGCTTAAATTATATTATTCTGTATTATATGTTGTTTTGAATAAATAAATAAAAAATCTGCATATGACAGTTTCGACAGTTTCAGCGCGGCACAAACTAACCGTGTTGTACGAGTGACAGTTGTACATTTGTCTAAGTGTTGCAAACTGATATGAATAATGAACATAAGACATGCTTTCCAAAGTATCTTAACTCGTTTTATTAAGAAAATAGAAAAGAGAACCGACATATAAGCCCATCCATAATTTCGATTTGTTGAGGTCCCTAACGATATTGAACTATATAAGAATTCGGTTAGAAATCAATCAGTTCACCCATACACTTGTACTTATCAAAACCAAATAATTTGTACGTGTAAACTATTTTACATACAAAAAGAAACTATTACATCAAGAATAAGCCCTAATACAACAAGAAACATTTTTTTCAAAGAGAGGAGAGTAAAGGAAGAGTAATTGCCAGCTACAATAATAAGAACTTTATTTTGTTGCGATTTTACTGACGTAAAGCCAATGTTGAAATAAATTCAAACTATCCGCGTAATAATTCGATTGTAACCGCTCCAAGCTGCATATTAATACCAACAATTTACTCTCCTTTATAAGACACAATATTACATTTTCTGTGGACATTTTCATAATATGAAAGATCTTGCCCATCAAAACATCCGTTTTCTGCTGTAATACCCATCAGAGCACAAACCACCTCAGTGTCCATTCCCTCAACTGCAATCTTGCCGAACAGAGGTATTCGCTCCAATTCATCTTCTAATATGACTTGGGCGTAATGTTGACGATGGGGTTGTTTTAAGGGTCAAAATTTTTTGCATTAAAAATCTTAATAATTAACGTTGTCAAATATTTACAAATAATTAAATGAAACGAATATGGAAGCTTGGCATCTCTGTCACGGTTTGTTTTTTAAGATAAAGCGAAAAGATGAAAGATTGCGAATTTCTTTTAAACATTGATAATAAAGAAATTCTTATCGAAGTAAGTCGCCACTTACTTAACTTTGCCTCCTCTTTGTTATTATGTTTCATACCAATTTCAGATACTTAACCATTCCATTGACTTTTTAATAGGGAACCGCAATGAACAGAGAACTATGCACTTGTGCTACAAGTACGGCTGCCCAGATGATTTTATGCTTACCATCCGTAAAATTTATGCCGAAATTTCGGACACTTTTTCGCACAAGTTCGGACAGCCAAGCCACGTTTTGACCGTGATGAAGACAAGTCGTTAGTTGATTACCGTAAACTTTGCTTTTTATTTCAAGTTCCCATTGTCTTAATAAACTAGCTGGACATATAATCAAATAAGTTTGCTAAATTTTCAAATTTTTGTTTTATTTGGTTTTTATATCCAATAAAGAAAAAAGTCATCTGCTCCAAGCATGTTAGTTTTAATAAGAACATCAACATGGCAGCTCGAACAAAAAATCTAAAGTTTCAACGTAAGTCTCTTCTTAGAAGAGGTTTATCTCTCAATCTCAATTTTTTTTTACTGTTACGGGTTACTGTTACGGGTTACTATTAAGTTGCAATGCCGTCGGCAAAATGACACTTCTGTTACGGGTTACTGTTAATTTGCAATGCAAAATGACTTACTGTTACGGGTTACTGTTTAGCTGATGACTTACTGTTACAGGTTACTGTTAAAGTGATGACTTACTGTTACGGGTTACTGTTAAGCTGATGACTTACTGTTACGGGTTACTGTTAACCTGATGACTTACTGTTATAGATTACTGTTAAGCGGATGACGTATTGACAGCTGTAATGAATTAATTGAAACAGCTGTTCAACGGTCATGTTTACATTTACATCAATAAAACGAGCGGAACAAGTTTTTTCACATTTTTTCACATTTTTTATCTCAAAAAACATACAGTTTTTCTTTTTTTCTCCGAAGATGAACTTTCCCTCTTTTATTGCTTTTTATTTTCTTCGAAACCTTTGCCTCGTTTTTACTAATATCAAGTGTTTAGCAAATACGAACATATACATATACATAACTGGTTATGTTGTTAAATGTATTTTGTTTTCGTTTCATCTTCTATGTCCGTTCAGGCGATTGAAGATTTCCAAGTTTCTTATTTATCACGTACTTCAAAAATTGTAAGGGAAAGTTCCTATATATATATATATATATATATATATTTTTATACCCATCATCGAAGAATGAGGGGTAAATTCATTTTGTCAAGGCGTTTGCAACGCCCAGGAGGAAGCATCCGGGACCTCACAAAGTATATGTACTCTTGGCCAGACCAAATTTGGTATTGAATCTGAACGAAATCGATCGAAGGACACGTAAACTGAGAGCACTTCTGTTTTTCAAAAGCTGTAAACATGTATGTACAAAATTTTAAACACACTATAGCAAGGTAAATTCGTAGAAATAATATCTCATGCAGACGGAAACTCGCAATTATATGAGGGGAAACGGGGCTTAGGACTAGGAATCCAAGATTAAAATTTGCATTAGAATATAGGTTACGTTTTTTCGATTTTTTCAAAGCAGAGCTCTTTTTAGATTGATCCGCCAGCAAACCAAAGTCGCTGTTAAGAAAGGGCCGGCGCTGTCAAGAATATAGCATCTGTGCACAAAAATAGAAAAAATTGACCACGCCTACCCAATACTATATAGTCTATTAATATTGAATAATTTTTGCAATACCTTTATAATACGCAGAACCGAGTTTCAAAAACCTTTGAATGCACCTAATCAAGTCCGTTTGTGCGTCTGTCCTTCTGTCTGTTTGCGTAACTTTACAGTATTAGTAATAGTAAACATTTTCCCGTTAGCGATAATGAAGATATCGCCTATAAATTTGCAACAGAATTTGAAGTGACTTAAATTTTTCCAAGAACACGTCTACAACGCGCACAGGCCTATGCGACAAAACTTTTAAATTGAAGATAGAAAAAACTAGCCGCGCCCACCCCATTTTATAGAGCATGCAAATTTAGTTTTTTTAATTTATATTTTGTGTTTTTAATATAACGGTAACTGTTCGGTCAGCACCGAATATAATTTTCTTACCTGTTATTGTTTCCTTTTTGGAATGTTGAATTTGAGTACGGTTTAAAGCATTTAATGTGTACGACCAATAAATTCAGCTTATTACAGACTCCTCCTAACATTTTGCATTGCTTTTCATTTTTCCGATTGTCTGCCATTAATCGGCATGACAAATATTTATCGAATTTTTGTACAAAGAAACCTTAACTCAAGTCGGCCAGTAAGTAATGTGAGCACAATGTACTGACTTAGTATCCCACTTTCAATAGTAGGTATTTCACTGGTCATTTGCACACCGTCTATTATTTCCTTTCATCAGTCAACTGTCCAATCTAAAAAGACTGCCACGCAAACCTCTGTAATACTTATACTACAAGGGCCTATTAAGTTTATGCGGTCGTATGCAATACCCAAAAGTACTTAAGAAAGACCAACCCTTTTGTTAGAACGTAATTCTTCTTTTTGTCCATCCGCCCGCACGTTTGGATTCCTTGTGGTCAACCAACAAGCCGCTGTTTTCCATGACGCCATTAAAAATGTTTCAGATCGGAACATTTTTTCGCCCATTTCCCGTATAATGCATTATTTTCAAGAAGCGTATTAAGCGAAGTGGTGCAGCGTATTTAATTGTGCCAACACTACGACACAATTCGTAGTTTCGTTGTCCAATTATGAACGAAGAGTTTTCATGAATAATAATCTTGTCTGGACATACTTTACCTCGTTAACCGACGGACACACGTCATTTATCAGCGAAGATAGCAATTTCTCCCTGGTAATATCCGTACAGAGATATGCAAAATTTGGTTTGGAACTCACCAAGAGCGGCTAACGTAAGTAACTTTTAGAGATATATTAGCGGTAATAGATGTTTACCTTTCGCTATGAGACAATTATGGCTGTCTCAGTTTTTTATTTTACGACAACGCGTGCATTTTTTCACGAATTCTTTTACGGTGCATTTATGGGAACTCGCAAATTAGTCACGCCGTCACCGTAACTGTTTTTAATGAATGTTGTTTTATTGTAAAATAATGAACTTTCAAAACAAATGAATCTGGTGGTAATCATTGCAAGAACAGGCCAAAGTATATGCTTTACAATTCAGTTGTATATTTAATTTGGTATTAGACGAGTAAACGCTCTTTATTTAAATGCTTTTTATTTGTTTGGAACAAGGCAGAAGCCAGTACGATCAAACATTCGTTGTCGCGTCGGGTTTATTACCTAATCATATCAATTAATTCATTTTTTTGATTAACTATGCACACGATATGCATTGAGTGTGTGATTATATTGATTCTGAGAGATCTGAAGGAAAATGCTGCCTTAAACGATCCTCTTATGTTGGATTTTTGAAAAGAAAAACTTTATAACATATTATCTTAAAACTTCGCTATGTTAACCTAGAAAGAGGTTCACTAAAATCTAAGGTAATCTCAATTTAGATCTCGTGCTAAGCTTAAAAGAATCCAAGAACTCGTTATTTCTTACATTGATAAGAAATGAGGAAAGTGCTGCGGATCAATATTCAATCAAAAGATTATAATGATTACGAATGACAAAATAAAATATATTACGGATGAAGATTTTAAGCTCAGTTACGGCAAACTGCAGATATTTTGCTAGAGCTAGGAGTTCAACTTCTCGATTTCATTCATTTCGACTGATACGTTTAGTTTAGTTTGATAAAAATAACGTGAATTTTAAAATAACTTTCTTTGTTTAAAGTGAAGGCATGCAAACTATTAATACCCGCTCTTCTTATTATCAGGTCAACCGAAAAAAAGACAAAAGACAAAAGAAAAAAAAAAGAGAGGAAATAAGCGGCAATCATATATTTGAACACTTGCTGAGTGGTTGCAGGAAAACGTAAATTTACTTAAGTTAAAACCAATGCGAACGATACCTACACAAGCAAGTCATCCTGCAATACAGGAAAACGCACTGTGAAAATTTGCGAAAAAAAAATAACACCCAACGTAAATTCTCCGTGAAAAAGTATATGTGGTATAAACATCCGCAGCATAAATTCTGGAAAATGTCACTTGTTGTTGTGATTACGGTTTGCTTATATGCAGCGTTTCATTCAAAGGTAACAGCTGCAGGGCTTTACAATGACAATGAAATATATTCAAACGGAAAATTTTACAATTACCAATGCTTTGACTATAAGGGTAAGTGTCGAACGCTTACAAGTAAATAAATATAAAAATAAATAAATGAATAAAAAATAATTTAATTTAAACATTCGTTTAGACCTAAGAAACAAATTCCAGGATGAAAAGTAGGATTAGCACTAGCAACTAAATAAATAAAAGAAATAAATGAATAAAATATGAATTATGATCAAAAGATGTGCAAGTGCCCAACTTTTTGAATGTTCCAAATGTCCATTAACATGATCCATATAATAGCTAAAAGGTTGTTCAAATAGTTGTCACGCATAAAAAAGTGACCATAATTCCTCTAGCTAAACAGTTCGAAGAGCAGGTGCTATGTACACATATCTGGTCGTTTGTCTGTTCGACTGGTCGTCTTTTTTTTTTTTAAAACATGATCACGCTGATAAAGTTTTGTGTAAACTAAGAAATTCCATTATGGGTGTTGAATTTATCCATTTTATATACCATCTTATATAAATTTGGTGTATCTTGATTTGTAAATATCTGATCATATTCGTAAATAATTTTTCAGAGTATTCTCATAAGTTTTATACCCATCACCGAAGGATGAGGGGTATATTCGTTTTGTCAAAGCGTTTGTAACGCTTTGGAAGCATTAGGAAGCATTAGAGACACCAAAAGGTATATATATTCTTGATCACCATCAAATTCTAAATTAATTTAAGCATGACCGTCTCTCCGTCTGTGTAATGTCTGTTGAAAACATGAAATGAAGTCATTGACTTCAAATTTGGCAGAAACAGTGGAAGTTCTTGCACGCAGTTTGGTGTTCAAAATGGGCCAAATCGGTGGAAGGCCACGCCTACAGCACCGTGTAATCTGAGAGCACCTTTGTTTTTCAAAGGGAATGAAAAATTGTTTGTTTGCTTATTACTCACAGCTAATAAATGCACAAAAATTTGCACGCATGTTCTATCGGCGATGCTGTAGCATCTGTGCACAAAAATGGAAAAGGTTGACCACGCCTACCTAATACTATAGTGTATCAAAATTTAATTATTTTTTCGATACCTTTCTAAAACGCAAAACAAGCCTCAAAAACCCCATAAAGTATACAA
Organism: Glossina austeni; assembly: GCA_000688735.1. NCBI lineage: Eukaryota > Metazoa > Arthropoda > Insecta > Diptera > Glossinidae > Glossina > Glossina austeni. The sequence goes on along the minus strand of KK502423.1, from coordinate 497,202 downwards.
ATTTATGGCCAGTTACCAATACTTGGCCTTGATTGCACCTAAACATGTACACCTGTCTGCCCATCTGTCTGGTTGCGTAAGTTTGTAGTATTTGTGGTAAACGTTAGCGATAATGAAGACATCGCCTATAAATTTGCAAAAGAATTTGCAGTGACTTAAATTTTTCCAAGAACACGCCTACAACACAAAAACTTTTATTTTGAAAATAGAAAAAACTAGCCCCGCCCACTCCTTATTATAGAGCAGGAGAATTTTGTTCCTTTACTTCGTTTGTCTTCTTTTGGTGTAGACGGTGATGGGTATAAAAGATTCGGTCCCGGTTTCTTACTTGTATTTTGTTTCGTGGAAAATTGGTTCGTTTTTCCAAAACAGAAAAAAAGTTTTTCACGATTTGTTAATATTGAAATATACTATCGGGCCATGACGTTTGTCTTCGATTTATTTATTGTATTGTATTAGATGCAAAAGGCGATAAAAGATTTTAAAAAGTTTTGTACCAAACCGGGACAGCAGCTTCGAAGGCCTGTGAGCTTTAATTTCTGAATGGTGATCGGCTTTTAGATAATTTCAACATAACCAAACTACCAAAACATAGTCGTGCCTATGGTAATAATTTAACACCTTTTTATATCCACTACCGAAAGATGTGGGTATGTTTACTAATGTCGAAACGTTTGCTACACCCAGAGGAGAGCTTGAGAGACCTTAAGAAGATAGCGGTTTCACCTTTGGCGGGGATATTGGAAATATTTTTTGTGCAGATTAGTATTGAAAATGTCGCAAATTGGTCAAAGGACGCATCCACTGCAGAGCCTGAAGTAAAAGAAAGCTTTCCGTTTCCAAAAACGAAAAACATTAGGTATTCTGCCTCTCACTTATATGCTATAATAGATGCAACGATGACAAGCAAGAAGATTAAATTCGATTGTGGCCGTATGCTTTATACTTTGCCACTTTTTCTTGAAAAAAAAAACGAAAATTAAATTACGGTGCCATACAATATTGGGCCGACGTGGCCGATGCTTTCCATTTTTGTACAAATATTGCATGGTCCACAGCATGTATCCACCTCCTTAGCTTAAGCTTCAGAGACACAATGAACTATACATTCTTGATGAGTATTGAATACTATGCTCATTTAAGCATATCCATGCTTCCGCTTCTCCGTCTCCGTGGATTTGTGTGATAAACATTTCCTCGGTAGCAAAAGTTAAAATTTAAATTTGCCAAAAACTTTGGATGTCATTGCATGCAGAATAGTATTGAAATTTGGCGGAATCAGTCGGTAGATGACTTTTTTTCTATTACTCGTTTGTTGATATCGAACGTTTTGAGAATGCGTAGAAAATGATGTAATCTACGATAATTGGATATGTCACGTCTACTGGCTTTTTAGCTAAGCAAAAGTCCTAAAGCGGAGTCGGCTGTGTTTTTTTTGTTAATCTGAATGGGATAAATTAGCGTAGCATAGGGGGGTTTGTGGGAGTTACGTGTAATATGTGGACGGCCGCTTCACGAATCTTCTAACTTCAACAGCTTTTTTCGATGTGAAGTAAGCTTTTACTACTGTATATTTTGAACGAGCTCCTTTGGCTGCTTTGATTTAGATGGCTTAGAAATGGTTTTTAAAAGATCGCCGATATCTCAAGCTGCAGCCAAATGTTATCGTATAGTCCCCGTGGTATAGAGAGAAATGCGTTTAAATGTGAACCTGGTTGCAAACATGCTTCAAGTGTTGCTCAGAGATATTTTATGATTAAAAGGTCATCCCTTAAATTGGTAATGTCCCTATGTCTATGTATCTCTGGCAAATCATTTAGTGTTGTGAGCAGGACTTTGTTTTTGGCGTTTACTATTTTGTTGCCCAGTTTTCTGAACCATACTAAATATATCACTTTTTATATCACCTGGTTTGCTATAAGCGATGATAAGTTGCGTAGGCTTGCTGATTGTTCTGTCATCCCTTCATGCATTTCTTTCTGTACTCGATTATTGATTTCTTTCATTTTTAATTACATTACGGTCATCCGAAATGTTTGATGGAACGTGGAATGTTATCATTTTAGTTGTTGACTGCCAAGTTTTCTTCATCCAAGGGAAAAAGCATAGCTTCTGATATATCACACGTCTCCAACTAGTTTCTCCTAATTCCCCTAATAAGTTTAAAAGAAGAAATAAATACGAAACAATTTAACACTTTGCGCCTAGTCCTAGTGAACTATGCTTATATTCGACAATTGTTTGTACATCTGTGACGTGTTGTAAGTTTATTAAACGTTTAATTCGCTTCTTTTAACTTATGATCCTTTTCTCTGTAGAACAAATTCCATCGAATTTAAGTTTGCAAACACGCAACATTGGTTTGCAAGCATCTCAGAGGCCTTCTCATCAAATTCTAACACGAATTTTTGCAATATTCCTCCGCGAAGTTTTGAATATTCGGAATATTACTATTATACCCTTGGAGTATCCAGCGACCTCATCGAACGATACCTCCTATGAAGAAACGAGATTGCGCTATATTTTCAATATGATAAAGTTTGTAGTATTCTTTACGAATCGGAATGCTTTGCATATAATTCTTTGTTATTTTTGCAGACAACCCAGCATAGCTATGATTGATTTGGAAGTTTGGATGCCTGCAATGGGCTACGCTTTAATACCCAGGCAAGTTTATGAAGCGGGCGTCTCAACTTCACCGAGACGTTTTGCCTGGTTTGTCCCAAAGTCTCCTTCAGCTGAAAATAAGGAGATATGGCATTATAGCATCTTTACTAATCGCACAGATTCCTTATATCAAAACTTTTTGGCGGCCGGTGATGTACTAAGAAATTTAAGTCTTGGAACAGAGTAAGTTACTGATGGTCCCCAAGCCTCCACTCTCACTGCTTATCTTATTATATAGCTATGAATTGTATGTCAGTCCTCTGTGTCAAAAGACTTGCGCTGTTCTAATAGCAGAGCATCGAAATGAATCAGCTTTTGTGAAGGATCAGATTGTGAAGTTGAATGCTTACGTCAATGTTTTATGGTTAGGTGCAAACTTTCGTTCTGTTGTGAATTTTTTGTATAGACTGCATTTAACATCTTCAGCTTATAGGGAGAAAAAAGTTTTGATTTTACATTGGAAACCCTCGGATATTATCTCCGCTGACAGCTGGGGCATGGTAACTATGCCGCCTTGTGAATATTCCGAATCGTCAATTCTCTCCTTTTGTGAATACGAATTAAACCCTATCATGAAGTATTACCATAAAAGTTTATCATACAAAGTTCGTCTCATGTATGCCTTGCGTTATTTTTTCGTGGACGACAGACACATGCAGACTCTTCTATCTTCGGTTAATCGAGAAATCATTTCAGCCAATGCAATCAGTGAAAGATTTTATGATAGCTTGGCCTGCAATTGGTTGAAGAACAATTCGAACGTTTACAACGCTTGGATATCAAAAGAACGCATTACTTTATCTATTGGAGGAATATTTCCCATTAGAAAGTTCAGTCGCGGCCATCAGAATCTTCTACAGGCAGTACGTGCTGCGGTTAAAGCCATCAACGAAAACAAAAGTATCCTGGCTGATTATAATTTAATGGTGTACGAAAATGATGGAGAATGCAAGGCAGATATGGTTATGAATATGTTCATACAATGTTTTAGTATACCGTACGTGTTGGGGATCTTGGGACCTGCCTGCAGTGAAACTGTAGAGCCCATCGCTGGTGTATCAAGAAGCACAAATATGGCGGTAATTTCGTATTCAGCTGAAGGCGCGTCATTTGTGGACCGCGAAGCTTACCCTTTCTTTTTTCGCACTATCGGTTCGAACCACCAATTTGTAGATGTTTACATTAAACTAATGCAACAATTTGGCTGGCAGCGTGCCGCCGCTCTTACAGAGGATGGCCAAAAGTATGGTGAATATATATCTCATATGGAGACTGTTATGAAAAATAACGATCTGGAGCTAATAGTCAATAAGAAATTTCATAGCGATATTACATATCACGACATGAGTGAGGTTTGCATAAATCCGTTCTCGGCCCTTGCCAATGTAAATTTTAACGTTTCCTCATATTTTTGCAGCATCTTCAAGAGTTAAAGAGACGTCACGCGAAAATAATCATAGCTGATGTTCACAATAAACTTGCCCAAATGATTTTATGTGAAGCCTATAAATTGAAAGTATGTCGTAATTTTTGTATATATATATGCTACATATATATGTATATGTTGCCACGTGTACCAACAAGTCATAATGTTAACATTTCTCATTGAGCATTTAGAAAATTGCGACTTCTCCGTATGCAAGCGCTATTTTCCAACGCTAGGGAACAATAGAATCTACCTCACTGAAGTATGGACAACGAGGCTGATAGTATCGGTACCAGTAGGCAGACGTAGGCATTATCCTTCGTGCTAGATACGCTCTTGAAACGAGGCGAGTTATAAAATGTGAACAATTTTCAATGTCCGAAGCGCGCGAAAACGCGCTGCATATTAAGTGAATCATTATCTAATCTGTTTTAATCTAAATAACGTATAATAATATGTGATGCGTTTATGTCGATCGTTAGAAGAAACTCAATTGGATCATTCGGTTGATTTCACATAACAAATGCCGCCTAAGAAACGTTAGTACTATTGAGCTGGACAGGGCTACACGCCCTGCTGCATTCAAACGACTTTATTCCTTTTAATTAAGACCTTTTTAAGACCTGAACATTGTCTTGAAAAAAAAAATGTAGCAATGACTTATTTTTACACCTGGTATAAACTTGACGCCATTCGCAGTCGAAAGAAGTGCTCCAATTTACCTATTGCAGGCACATAGAAATTGTGAAGCCATTTTTTCTTTTTTTTGTAGATGACTGCTTTTGAAGGTTATGTTTGGTTTTTACCTTTTTGGTTGTCTAAAGATTGGAGTACCTATCGCTTAGAAGCTCATGCCAATTGCACTATCCAGGAACTGGAGCAGGTATTTAATTTTGAATAAAAAAAAAGAAAGAATTATTAGTCTTCATTTTTTAGGCCTTTGAGGGCCATTTTAGCATAAAGCATCGACCATTTGGTAACGAGTCGAATTTAATGCAGGAAGGCATTTCAATTGCGGAATGGTTAAGCTCCTATCGTTCAGATGTCCTTAAAGAATCTCAATACACGGCATTTGCTTACGATGCTGTCTGGGTCTATGCCCTGGCAGCCGACAAGCTCTTACGCGAGGATAAAGCTGCCGTAGAGAATTTGCGATCGAAAATTGTTGTCAACCGTTTTGTAGATTTTATATGGGAGACCGACTTTGAAGGCCTTTCGGGTAGAGTTCGTTTTGACCAGGGCGGTTCTCGCTTAACCGACGTCGTCGTAGAACAGTGGCTTAAGGGAGAACCAAACGAAATTGGCCAATATCATCCAAACATAGTTAGTAGCAATGGATACTTGAAAGTTGAAGGAGGCGCCCTCTTTCTCCGCAATGCTATTAAATGGTTGTCCATTAAGCAGCCTCCCGACGACGGCAGATATGAATGTTATTTTTCTTCCTTAGCTCAGATACTAAATATTGGATGCGAAAATGCCGTCATGGTCTTTACTGCACTGATGTGTTCCTTATTGGCACTGACAGTAACGTTGCTGTCTTTTGTATTCTGGAAGAGACGCTATGATAAAAAACTGAAGCACTCTGCAAAGATAATGAAAAATTTTGGAATTGATATATTTTCGCCATCCCGTAGCATTGCTAATACTTTGGATAAATGGGAGTTACCTAAAGAAAATGTGGTAATCAATCGACGTTTGGGTGAGGGTGCTTTTGGGACCGTTTACGGTGGTGAAGCATTAATTAATTCTGAAAACTGGACAGCTGTGGCGGTAAAAACGTTAAAGGTCGGTGCTTCTACTGAAGACCGCTTAGATTTTCTCTCCGAGGCTGAAGCCATGAAACGTTTTAATCACAAAAATATTGTAAAACTTTTGGGAGTTTGTTTGCAATCAGAGCCTATTTATACTATAATGGAATATATGCTGTATGGTGATTTGAAGACATATTTGCTTGCCCGTCGGCATTTGGTAAGCGAAACCATTTCGGATGATTCGGATATATCTAGCAAACGTCTTACGGTGTTTGCTTTAAATATTTCGCATGGTTTGGATTATTTGGCTCAACAGAAGTACGTGCACCGTGACATAGCCTGTCGTAACTGTTTGGTAAATGCAAAACGAGTTGTTAAAATCGGCGATTTCGGCATGGCTCGTCCGACTTACGAGAGTGATTATTATCGTTTTAATCATAAAGGTATGTTACCTGTACGCTGGATGGCACCTGAATCTTTGGCATTGGGCATGTTTACACCATTTTCTGATATTTGGGGTTTTGGAGTCGTACTTTTTGAAATCATAACTTTTGGCTCCTTTCCATATCAGGGTTTAACGAATGGTGAAGTTTTGCAGTTTGTAAAGAATGGTAAGACCCTGAGAATCCCAGCTGACGCGAAGCCGCAATTAAAGGGCCTTGTAAGAGCCTGTTGGAATCGTAGTCCCAAAAAAAGACCAACTGCATCTGAAATTGTTAAATATATAACTAATTATCCCCGTCTGCTAACACCTTGTCTGGATTTCCCCAGTGCTTGTATAGAAATGGCGGACGCGGGAAGTGATCAGCTTGAATTTCTGTCCAGTTCTCTTCAGTTTTCTTCACAAAGAAGTTACTCAAGCCTCGATATAGCAGAACAAACCACAAGAGCTGAAAAGATAAAGGATAGCGGCTTTGTTGATGACGATAATTTGCCAGAAATTATTAGCGATTCTTCTAATGATCCGAGTACGTACTCGCCTACGACAGCGGATGGCTATAGCGTCATGTCGCCCTTGCTTGTGCCTCATGTAAACAGCAGTATAAGTGAAGCGCAGACTTAAATATTCCAAAACACACATTTTTAAAATACGCAGTAACGGCTTTGTAGCTTCGAGAACGGGAAGTACCCGAGGCATGTTTAGCGAACATTTTTCCAGGTGCACTAAATCAATGCCAACAAATTTTAAAAGATTCAGTTCCTACAGATGATGTTAGTCTAAGTACTTGGTTTTAAGTTTAGTTGTAATGAAATGTATATACGATTTACTCGCATTCGAGTCTGGTATAATCATCGTGACAATGATTGAAACGCAAGTGGAAAGCTTTATTTTTGCCCGCGAAACAAATTTGCCATCCTCATGATATATTTTTTATTGGCGTCAACGAGTCGACCGGCACTGTTCTCAATTCCAATAGATAATCACATAAAAGATATTTCATCCAAAATTCATAGCGGGCAAAAAAGCCCCTGTATAGAAAAAATGTTCACTGCAAATTTTGGAAGTTTTTGCAATTATTTATCGTAAAAGTGAGTGCAAGCGAACCATTTTTTATAATTTATAATTTTTCCCCCCGGAATATAGTCCATTTCCATCTTCCTAATCGTCTTCCTTGGTACTGCAAAATCGATGTACTTCCATAGCCAAATTAAAGGAAACGTGGTGGAGTTCCGTTTAGTTTTCCCGGTTGTCTAGAGTCATTGCTTTATGAAAATGGCGTTGTTCAGGGTAAAATTGTAGAAAAGAACGCGACTAAGCGACAATGAGTGTTTCCGAGCTAGATATTGAATTATTATAACGATTTTCGATGATGACGAACATCAAATCACCGCAAGATTTAAAGAAAAAGGAAATTCATGACTCGAGTGTTTGTTTGTAATGACTATACAAGATCGACTTCAATTTCAATCCAAAGCTTTCGAAACTGCATGATTGCATTCACGTGGGTTGTCTCCATACGGTAATATTTGTATGACGTTTGTAATCGTGTGCAGATTTAAAATTTTGGATTTGTTTTGAAATTGCGCAGCCTTTTCGTATATGAAACTTGTACTACTAGCTTTTAAGCTATAAATTGCATTTAACATTTTTATTTATTATTTACTTAATTGTCTCGTCACCTTTTATTTATTTTACGCCTGCCATAGTTTCAATTTTTATATCGACGAAGACTTAGAAGAATTATTGAGTGTATTTTTTCGAAGCTTTCGGATCTTATCAGAGTGCTTTCTTGAACTTTCATTTTCCGTTTACAGTGGGCGTAGGACATATAATCGAAACATTTTTATATATTAGGGCTCCGGAAGATGCCTCGACTACGTTGATGTTTTCCAGGTTTTGTTACTCACAATATGCTTCTTCAAAAGTACATACTTGACCTATATTTTTGTCTGTGTTCGACTTACCATATGCTTGGCAGATAATATTGCGTTGTAATCTACAAATGTTTCGTATTTATTAGTGTAATGGACTTATTTCGTTAGTTGAGAATTGACTGTCGATAGAGCGTTTTCAGAATATTGTGGAATTAGGATAATTATTGTAATATTACTATACTGAAGAACAACAACTCTTTAATGTGTCTGTAACCACTGAAGTCTGCGATTAAGTCAGGTTCAGTCTTTGTGTCTGGCTGGATTATTGCTAGTTTGTTAGAGAAAATGACTTATCCGAGGATAAAATAATTGTGTGTCCGACCACATGTCTGATGACTGACAGAACTAAGCAGTTTGTTCACACGTTTCTTTAACAACAGCATTTTGCAAATGTTTTATTTCGTAATCGGTTAGCAACTTTTTAGAACACGAAGAAGAAGCTGGTTCTCTAGCTCGTTTAAAAGCCAGTTTTCGGGCTACGTTAGGTCCATATCCCTTGTGTAAAAATCTAATGTGTAAGTTTTGACTCGCTCTACTTAGGTCGAATGAAAGCGTATTTAACAGCCTCGTTTATATTCCGATGACCTGTGCTTGCATGAGATCTTAAAAGTTTTTCAATCGGATTCCGGTAGGACATTGTGCTTGCTTTGTCTTGAACGCTCCGTATTGTTTGGTTAAGTAATAGTAGCCGTATTCAGAGCAACATCACAGGGACTTTGCAAGCCACAAGGCTTTTTTTCTGTGTTTGGTTTGCAACCTGGTTCACAACCTTGTTGTATACTGAAACGACCAATGGAGCTTTTTCATGTGACTAGCTTTTTAAAATTGGTATAAAAGAAGTGACTGTTAACCGACCACAAGCTAGAATATGTTCTTAAATCCTTAAACCTTACCTATCAGGTCAGTTCAGTTCAATCGAAAAAGAAAAGTTCAAAAGAAATAAGGTGCGCATAATTTCCAAGCACCACACAAGCAGCAACAGTGTTTCACACTTGACATGACTTGATTATTCAGGGAGAAATGTTTTGTATTTAAACGTCAAAACCAATAAGTAGCTTATAAGTTATGTGCACTTTCCCTTTCCACTGTCTTGCACTTGCCTATCCAACAAAATCATTAGCATTGCTTTTGATTTGTGCTCATTGTTATATTAATGTATCTGGCTATTAAATTAGAGGATGCCAGCGATGGGTTGTTTCCTATTATTTTATGTTACGAGACGAATATCCTCAACAACTCTAAAAATCGCCCGATTTATAACTAGATTCATTAGTTCACGAATTTTCCAATTTGATCAGTTATCAAACGTTCGTACGCCTTCGATAGGGCAAACAAAACGCTAATAGCGCGAAAACGTGCTGGAGAAACTGAGATTGATTTCTTCCCACAGGAGGTATCTTCGCTATTTTCGAACAGTTAGCACATGTACAAATTGTGACTACTACGTGATTTAGAACATGAATCAGTGACAGAACGACACTTTTAGATAAATGTGATGCTAATATAGTGATTGTGGGCGGCATATGCTTTTATCCAATGCACGGTATTTCATACTTCGTCCTTACTAGAGACCCTGAATTCAAAAGTGCCATTGTGCCGATGCAGTATCTCTTGATGTTAGTGCAGAGAAAAATCGCACAGGCGGCTGACTTTTTTGCTCTGTTAGTCTTCTGTACACATTTCCGAAGTACTTTGGGATGGACGATCCCGGACGAAAATAGAGTCTTTTCTTGCGACAAGAATCGTATGCGTTCTTTTTCCGCGCTTCTGCTTCAGCTTCACAGTAAGAGTGTAAACTTAAGCCAAATAATATTGAATGAAGGCAGCAATTAGCTCCAAATCGACTAAATTTTTCATTTGCGGTATGGCACTAATTGCTGTCGCTGTTGCAAAATCGCCCAACTTCACGTGGCCTTTGTACAGATATTGACGTATAAATGACTCATGTCTTTGATTATATCCGCAGATAAATTGATGGCAGGAACCACTATGACTCTAGGATGTTTGTCATGTCTTTAGTTTGCACCTTTAAGAAAACTATTTTTGTTACGTTTTCTATTTTTAATTTTATTTTAACAATTTTTACTCTCTTTGTGACAGTTTATAGTCAAAATCAATTAATTTTTTTGTATTTCTCTTGTGGAAGAAAGATGAATATTTTTGCCTTATAGGCACACAAAAGGGACAGAATTTTAACTCTTTCTCTTCTCATTATTTTGCCGATGACCGACTCATATGACGGGCTAACTTTTCTCTTTTTTTTCTTTTGCAAAAGAATGTAGCGAACGTGGTACACAGCGAGCGTGCACTACCCAAGCAAGTATCAAGGACACTTACTTGCATTTTTCCTTTATCGGTCGCTGCACCTTTCATAGAAGAAAACCATCGGCAGGCCCTAACTACTGCATAGAGTACGGCATAGAGATCTGCTCGTGTCTGACAAGCGGCCATTGATTTGAAGTCTTGCATTCTGTACCAAATATTTGGTCCTGGGTTTCGTCTCGATAGATTTTCAGTAACACTTCGTTAATCTGAAAAAATGTTTGACTTGTTTTGGAGTCTTTGTTATCAAAAGTCTAAGTACGAATGCAACCTTGCAAAGATTTCGGATTGTTTACTCTTGATTGATTATGTGCCCTGAGAAGCCCATTCCTTTTTTGAGGGATTCCCATTTGCCTAGCTGAGTTTTCAGATTATGCTGCCGATATCTCGCTTTGGAAGGGCGTTGAAAATACAACATTGTTAAGGCTGTACAAGGTACATTTTGTTTCCATCGTTTTTTAAAACTGTACTCATTAATCTTTAGATGGTTGTGGATCCAGCTTTCGGTCAGAAAGGCATTTTCACGAACTAATAGGAAACATGGTTTCCTGGATCTCGGTTTAACAGATAAGCTAAGTTGATTGTAGCGAAATATTGACAGCTTTCCAATCTCTCAATTAATTCATTGGTTGTTCAGTCAATCAAACACCAGTCTGTTCTCTGTCGTTTCATTTACGTCTTCCTGCTTCTTAACTATCCCTATCAGACCACAGTACGTTAATTTGCTATGTCTAATTATTCCATTATGCAATATGTCTCGAATATGTGAAAACAGGCGCATCGTCTGTTGTTTTCACCTCGTGTTTGATTGCATTTGTGTGTGTGAATGTTAATGGTGACCTTGCTAGAATATTTTGTGATATTTTTTGATCATTTCTAGAATCTCTGCCTTTTCGTAGGGGTTCAACAATGTTGTTAACACAATGTTGCTTAACAATGTTGTATTTTCAACTCCCTTCCAAAGCGAGATATCGGCAACATTTTTCTATTGAAAACTGCAAAAAAAGCTAATCTAAAAACTTTTCGTAAGTGCCGTTCGACATGCAATACGAAGTTTTTCGCAGTGGCCATAATCGTGCTCGCTTCTTTAGCATTGATGCTATATATGGTCTGAGAAAAAGTTATGTGTCATGGCTTTTTTTGTCATGCACCGAAGGTAATCGTTTTGATTAATTAATCTTTCGGATAATTTTTTATTAATCCATATTTCTTAAGGACGATGGATCAGTAATTTCTGCAACGAAGTTGTGGATTACTAGTGAGTTGTTGGCTAGTGGGTTATAATAAGTTGCGCTAATTCAGGTTGGATTTATTGAATAGATTTTTGTTACTAACTCTACCGAAATTTTGTTGGTAGTTATTACTGTGAATGTTTCGGTTACAATTGCTAGTGTTATCAACAACTTGATCTGAGAATAGGACGTCATGTGCGCATATCTTGCTGGGAATAAAACATTTATCACTTGTTCCATGGAGTCGGAATGTCTAGGTGTTGATATTTTCTTTCTTGCCTACGGAAATTGTTCTCCGCATACATTTAGTGCTGTCTTCATGTTATTCTTCTTGATTTGATTATTACTATTATTTTTTGTTAAGGCTTCTTAATCTTTGTCTCACTTTGTTATAGGGCTCTAGATTGTCCTTTTTAAATACGACACTCCTTAGCATATCGCATAATTCGTTTGCGCTGTGTCTCTCTCCAAAATTGTTCAATAGTTTGTCTTGGATCTGGCAATTTATTGCAATGACTGCTTTGGTTTTACCTTTTATACTCATAATCAGTGACTTAGCGATCTTGTTTTATAGCAAACTGCGACTATAGTACCGAAATGTCAAGTTTGATACAAAGTCATAGATGCTTCGCACAAGAAAATACCTACCTGCCTTTTTTGACTTGTGAACGGTCACAACAATTCAGAGTAGGCTTGCTAGTTTGTTTTTTGTTGCATCGGGGGCCTAAGGGCTCATCGTATGCGGGCAACACAAAATGCACTTTCTACACCAAGTTAGTAAAGGCTTACAGGTGTGGGAATTTCCATTGAATTCTAGAACTCTGTGTATTTGCATTTCAATAAGTCAACCTTAATCGACCGAGGCTTTGCTTCTGTCATTGTGCTATTAAAATAAGGAAAGGTGAGGGAGATACCTGCAAATAGTATTTTTCAAGGAGAGTTGGAATTGCGACACAAATTGAAAAGGGAAAAATGCAATGATAAAGTAACTAAATTGCTCCGAATTGAGATTCAAGTTCATTTGTGACATACACACGAAATATTCGTAATATAAATGGAAATGATATATAATTAAATTACGTTGCTGTTGCCCCTCTTTAGTTCAGTACTGCTTCTCCGTTTATTTAATGTACGTCCTACTTACCTGGTTAATAGATTTTTTTATATGTGGTGAATGTATCCGGTGGAATGCAATTAACGAGTTCACCTTAGCATATTCATTTAATTAGTATACGTAAAAAAAAACTACATATAAAGTAAAATTCTTCCCTATTAACGTTAATTTCAGTTATTCTACTACGCTGTATAATATCTTGAAATGGCGTAAAGAAAAAGAAGAAAAGCTTGGCTTTTTACTGTGATGGTTTTTTTAAACACATTTGTGTAGGCAGTTTCTTCTGGTAATGTTTGTTTAAAAAGTGAACAAAATTTTAATGAAAGTTCTTCGCAGCAACAAAAGCAACGATCAAGTTTGTTAATCGACTATTGAGTGAACTCTTTGTCGTGGTGAGTGATATTATGTTCTGGCATATAAAGTGAAATGTGAAGAAGTCTGTTTCCGAAATTTTAATGCACCTGTTCGCAAGTGTTCAAAATGTTGTTGTAAATGAAACCTAAAACTAAAATGCGAAAGATTTCACCCATCCAACGTTCAAATCTTTGAGCAGCGTTTCTTAAACCGAAAGGCATTCATAGACAGGTTGTGAAGGCAGATTTGCATATTTTGCATATTTGACATACGCCACAATTTCATGGTCCAATCTAATCACACATATATTTTTGTATAAAAGAGTGCCTGCAAAGCGACCGCTTAGTTAGTTATGAAAGGCAACGGGTATTGATCAGGGTCTTTGGTAAGTCTATTCAAAAATCTATAGTCGCCACAACGTCCTCAATCTCTATTCTTCTTCTGCGTATAATGTACTTGTACTTGGTTCAATGATGCCATGAGCTTAAATTCCTTTTTCTTAAAGCGCTTAGGATGCAAAGGCCTGCCCTATGTGGTATTTTGCTTTCTTCTTGCTTAACTACTTTGCAACATTATGAGCTTGCTCAAGCTCCTCAAGGGGTTTTTGACACTAGCCATGATTTTTGATAATCGTAGTTATGATATAAGAAAAAGTTTCTAAAGTTAAAATAGAAGGATGTGTGTTCACTAAAAATCGATTTATAAGGTCAGGTAATAAATTTAGAGGGCGTAAAATGTCTGAGCCTTTAATGGATCTACGTGACTAGCGCTATTGCAATTATTATGAAAAACATCTGCCGAAAGTGTTTCAATTGAAATACCATGTGATGTGGGTGTAGGTGACGAAGAGAAGAACGTTTTCCTTGACAGATATTGAGCTTTTGGACTGGCGAATATGTCATGAGTCGGCGGAATTCTCATGTTTGAGTTCAGTGACTGCACAGACTTTTGGGTGCTTACCTAATAAAATACGCTTTGCAGTTTTGTGCCGAAACTTTTATGACAATAGCACAAATCTTATTATGGGCTCGTGAAGGTGTATTTGAGCAAATGCATGATAACTTATGCGAAGACTGTTGAGCTGTCCAAGTGTCTTTCAATTTGTTTCGAAAGGCTATTGAAAGAGGAACATCTGGAGTCATTTTCCAAAGTCTCATCAGCTTGAGTAGCTAATGTGCTAATAGCTTCTCTTTACTTATTGATGAAAAGGTTCGCATGTTTTCTGGGTATTTGGTGTAAAAGTATTGAGCGGATAATATTATTTCCCACTTGTCCAGATTTCAATATTTTTGAAATTTATTTACAGGCAACGAAACAAGACCAATTTCATTCAATCATTTGGGAAGACGACTAAAGCAGAACTCCAACCAGGCTTTAAAAAGGCGGCAAAATAAAAAGTAACACAAAAATCAAGGAGAAAATGTAACCTAAACTGGCAAAGTGGCACCACATATGTATGCATATATTTTATGTACTTTTTTATTTATTTATCTTCTTACTTGGGCATTATTTAAGACCAGCCTGGATAAGCATTTCTTTGAAAACAAAGAAAACAACAAACATTTAATCTAAATACCTTAAGCTAGTAGAATTTTTCAAAAGTGTTGGTTGTTGTGAGAACGGCAATGAAGACAATGTTTTATTAATTTTTTAATTAACTTATCGATAAAAATCCCACGAAGCACACTAGAAAAAGCAAAATTGTTGGAATTACGTTGCGAGCTGAGTTGAAAAATCGTGTTTCAAGATAGATTCGAGAGATTCGTATTCAAATCTCTGCAATGTATTTACATACATACTTTTTTTATTATAATGAACTTTTCATTATTTTTTCCGTTAGTCTGCAGTTTCAGCAGCATAAAAATACAACTCGCTTGAAAAAAGAAAAATATGTAACCCAATCGTCGAATTCATAGCCAACCTCAAAGTTCCATCTCGAAACTTTAGTTCGTGAGCAGAAGTATGGAGAACCTTCGAATCAATTGGCTATTCTTCTGGCGGGAGCACCTGCTGCTTTTCCGAGAATTTAGTGCAAACTGTTTTTATTTTTAAGTACCTCAGATATCTTAAAGATTGAATTGTTTTCAAAGTTTGTATTGTCCACCCCTGAAGGATGAACGAACCCTCACGGACTATATAAAGTGTATATTGATCAATACCAAGTTCTGAATCGCTCTACGGATGTACGTATGTGCGTTTATTTAGCTGTGTATGGTATGTCCACTCCTGAAGGAGGAACGAACCCTCACAGACTGTATAAGGTGTATATTGATCAATACCAAGTTCTGAATCGCTCTATGGATGTACGTATGTGCGTTTATTCAGCTGTGTATGGTATGTGGTTAACATTCGCGAGAATAAAAGCCTACAGTCTCCGTGCTGCCGTATATAGTTTCAAGCTATCGTAAGTCTTGATGTATACTCATTAAGTTAGTGGTAGGCTGTTTAGAGGACTGACTGTACAGAATGAGAGAACAACTACGGCTTCCTGCGAATTCAACTATTTGGATTTCGAATGTGAGACTAATGGTGGGCAATACCCATCAAAAGAAGCTGGATAGTGTAAATGCGATGACTTCCTTTGAATTGCTAAGTGGGACCCGCTCTAAACTCCTTTTGCAAATTAGTTCCTATCCTTATACTTTACGTACATTTATTATTATTTAGCTTCCGTCTGCTTGCTAAACTTTAGAAATATTGGACATGATTTCTTGTTTATTTTATGCGTATTCTATACTTATGACGGTGTAGCATATCTTTTGTTTTATGTGTTGTATATGACGTTTATGTTTATACCGTAACTGAAAGCCAAACAAAATATTAATCTGATACTCTGACAAGCGTGCAAAAGTTGAATACCATTAAAGCATATCAATATTATGGTCGATAAACTAAAAACTCTTACCACTCTTTGATAATTCGTACGAATATTTAGGAGAGCTGCAAAATGTTGGTATCAAAGCCGAGAAGCTACGCAGCTATTGAGAGGGGGGGGGGGGTGGTGGCCAGGATTGACTTTAAGACGAATATAACTTTTTTTTTATTATTCCGTCGACCATTTGCCGGACAACGACCACGTAGATACATAGCTATATGTTTTGGTAGTCTAATGTCTTTGTTGTCGACCTTACCTGAGTGATTAATTGCTTGCTTAATTGGTTCCGAACACGAGAACTTCGCTAGCGAAAAAATAGTCAATAATACCTAAATAGCCATTGACGAAATTTGCGTCATTCGACCAGTTGGCAGCAAGGTCCACTTGACTATGAGCCCTTAGTGAGAAAACATATTGCAAACTTAGTGCAAACACAGCCGAGTAGCCTAAAACGTTCATAGTCGAAGTCATCAAAGATTATTATGACAGCAATGTTTTAGAATGCAAGGTAAACCCTTTCGATTACATTCTAACATAACATATACAACGGTCAAGGAAAAAATATAACTTACACCATTGTAATGGATTGGACACAAAAACGATGCAAAAAGATGCGTATATACTGATAACGTTTTCTCTAGAGCAGTTCAAATGAATTCAGAAGTTTCTCAAGCGTCGATTTTGGGCCCTATATGGACAGGATGCCCTCTATATGAGCTTACTAAACCAAAATCATAGGCTTCTTAGAAATCGTGTATATTCTCCTATTATCGAAGTTTCTTAAAGTTCTCTCTTTGCAGATAACCTTGAATTTAGACTTTTCATTTATCTGCTTAGTATTATCCAGCATGAATCAGGCTGCTTCGTTTATGAGTGATTTCAATGTAGCAGATCTAGGAAGAAACACCAAATTATCGATCCCTTCTTAATTCGTTGTATGCGGCGTTCATTGTTGGAGCCGTCTCCCACCAAGTCCTAGAGCTGTCCGCAATGCCGTTAAGTTCCTTAAGCCGTTAAGCCGTTAAGTTCCTTAAGCATTCCTTAAGCAGAAACACCAAATTATCGATCCCTTCTTAATTCGCTGTATGCGGCGTTCATTGTTGGAGCCGTCTCCCACCAAGTCCTAGAGCTGTCCGCAATGCCGTTAAGTTCCTTAAGCCGTTAAGCCGTTAAGTTCCTTAAGCATTCCTTAAGCAGAATTATCGATCTCTTCTTAATTCGCTGTATGCGGCGTTCATTGTTGGAGCCGTCTCCCACCAAGTCCTAGAGCTGTCCGCAATGCCGTTAAGTTCCTTAAGCACTGACAATGATCCCTTATTCATGATGGGCTTTTCTACGAGCGTTTTAACGGGTTTATGAGCTCTATTATTGGGTTATAATCTTATTTCGAAAGTGCCCGCACTTTGTAAAACGCTTAAACCGTGTAATTATTCGCGGATTTGACTTTTATGTGCGTACGTGTGCATAGTTACGGAATAAATAAACTGAACTTGGGATTGAAAAGCAATCCGATAAACATTCAAAAGTTTAGATTGGCCGTAATATAGCACAGCTTAAAACTGATGACAGGTTTATAGTTAAGGCTAACAATACATATTTCCATTCTAATCCTATTTTATATTTAAATTAGATAAAGCGAATTAAAATAATTGATCTTTTCCCAGAGCTATCATCTATATATAGTACAAGCCATTCTACTTTCTTTTCTTTTCTTGAAAGTTCGGTCATTCGTTACTTGTCTTTTTGAAGAAAGCGAAGAGCAAACAGCAATCATTTTACTATTCAAACTAACCAACACAATATCCTCCTTGCTTGAGCTTACATATTTCTACCGTTCATTTTCTATTGATTACGGTGCTATTGAATCTATCTATTGAATCTCGCTGCTTTCTTTCCTAAAGAAAGCCGTAATGCAGGTATCAAAGGTTATGAAAAGAGCTAAAATAACAATAACGGTTTATTGTGTAAGGCTTGATAAACGCAGTTATTCTGATTGCAATTAATTAACAGATAATTAATCAGTGTGAAAATCGTTTTATTATTATTTATAAAATAGACGCTATATAAGGTGCGCTTGAACTCCGCTTTAACCTATTTTTAATGAATTGCAATTGCGATAAACGATTGTACGTTGATCCATTGTGACGGTCGATGTGTGCGATGTTTTTAGTTTTAGTTGTTTTTGTTTTTGTGACACTGCATTTATGGTTTTAAACAATATTTTAATTTTCCGATAACGTAAGGTTCAGTGATTTATAATTAAGTGGCTTCATACACTAACCCGTTTAAAGCTGATACTTAATTGCCTGCACGTCTGGCTCGGTGCGTAAGTGTGTATGTATTTTGTACACATTGCAAAAAATTATGTGTGTGACAATAAATTCAGTTAACAATTTAAAATTCATTTAAAAGTGATTTGGAACGACGTTTGCTAATTTTTTTTTAATCGTTTCCTTTTTGTTTCTCTGTTAAGTCAGATTCGTTGTTTTGACGGAGAAAAGAATTTTCTTATATAAATCCCTTTTGTGGATATGGAAGCGTAAGCTGAGTCTGAGGCTGGTGGGGACATTAATGAATATACTTTTTGGTAATTATTAGTTAAAGAACAGTTATAAGCTCTGAAGAGTAGAAGAAAGTAGCTGAGATGAGCTCGAAACGTTGTCTTCAATTGTGAAAACATATCGTGACTTCTTGTCGATTCTAATACACCGGTCGTATGCTACAGCTGTTGCTACAACTAGCAAGAAGCGAATATGTTTTCCTATGTCTTCTAGGAACGAGCGAATAATTAGTAATCTACGCGTGTTAACATCGACACTTAGCGAGTCCGAGTAATTCGATAAAGTTAGGCCAACATGTGCTTTTCACATCTATCTGCGCAGTGAGGCAGTCCTCACCAGTTTGTTAATATTCTACACATTTTCATTTCAACATTTAGAACAACATTTTTGATGGACTCGAGTTGTCTTAGTTTTAGCAACAACACGAAATTAAAAAAAACTCAAAATTAAGAATGGACTAGAACAGTATTACGCAGATGTTATGTGCAATCGTTTAGTAACACTAATTGTGCACATAAAAAGCCAAATAATCAGCTTGTTCGGAGATCAGCTTCATCAACTTATTCCTTAATCCATTCCGACAGAGATACTTTTTTGACGAAAGCTATTATTAACATTAATTACAGCCTGCACGGTCGAATGTTATAAAAGGTGCAAAAAGTTTTATATTCTCTGTCCATTCTCTGTGCCTATAAGCCAAAATACTTGAAACACTAAATGGTACTGAGCATAGGGATTAGTTGGTTGGGGTATTCCGTTATGCAAACGTATCGAAGGGATTGTAGATGCGGGTATTTATGCATAAGCATAACCTATGTGGCCATTCAAATATATTAAGATAGATAGATATACATATGCAAATATATGCACATATATACGCATATATACGCGCATATGCATAGAGTACGTATGTATAAATCATATATAGCGACAGTTGGTAAGCGATATGCAAACATCCGTTGAAACGAGAATTGACAATTTGTTTAAGCAATTTTCCGGCTGAGCGGCTTTTAACCGAATTCAGCCCTTATCGATTGGCCTATGGACATCTGTGGATACATTCATACAACTTTACAAACGTGAATAACTTTATAATTGTTTTGTGTGTGCACGTATTGATGACGTTCACTGTGTGCATGTTGAGAGAATTAAAATCGATATGATATGATATAAGTATGGTTGATGGTTTGCTTGTTACACTGGCCAAAAAGCTTTAAATTAATAGGTGAATAAAATTAATATCTCTGGTTAAAGGATACGGACGGAGAGTTTTGTTCACTTTATTTTACATATGAATCCAGTCTAGAAGCGTAGAAGTAAACGCGAATGCATTTCCCATTCTCATTATTTTAAGTGTATCGATAACCGAGACCACTTGTTGTGCAAGATATATTAATTTTAAGTGTTAGCATAAAAATCGTTAAAGTTAAGCCAATTATTGATGAAAAGTATTTAGCTGCTTATATAAAAACATTTAGAACTGTATTAAAATGGGCAGACTTAAGCTCCTTAGCATTTTTACTACGCTAAAGGAAACTGATTGACTCATCATTTATAGGGAAAAACATGCTTTTAAAGTTAATAAGAATTTAGTGTGTAGCGGTGATCAACATGTGCCCGACATCAGATTTCATATGGTTTTTGCTTAATTGTGTTTTGCTTTCAACTAATTTTTTTGCACAAAAAATCAGTTTTGGATTTGTGACGCGTATGCGGATTTCTGATAAAAATGAAAAAATGATTATAGCAAATTGGCTGCATATGCAATTTTGTCATGTTCGTGCTGATGTACGTATTTGTTCTCGTAAATTACTCCGTGTCGGTGGCTTGTATTTCATATGATTGCGTATATTTAAAAATCCATTTATTCTGAATCATTCTCTCTCTTTCTCTCTCTTTAGGCTTTGCTGTTGCGTGCCCGCAAATATGTGATTCGTTTATTTTCTTTCTTATGCAAGCTTAAAATAACTTTCATTTAAGCTTTTACGGGAATGAAGATTTAATTCAAAGATTATTTGATATCAATTAAAAAGCAACGCTTAACAATTTTATTGTCGAATCGACTGTTAAATTACAAAAGTCATTTTCTCCTTGATTGTTACTAAATGCATTAAACGATTAAATCATAATATAAGATATCTGCTGAACAAAGGTCGTAAGTAGGCGCTTGCATTAATTTTGATCAACGACTTCTACAGGTAAAAATGATGAAGTAATGGGAAATACCAGTGTGTGCATAACGGTTAAATTCGATGATGTTTGCCTTTCTTTACACAAAATAACAGTTTTCCATTTAGTATCATTGAGTTAGTCAGTGTATACAGACGCTAATTATGGAACGCTCAAAACTCCACTTTCGACATTCATTACTTTTGCTGTTTGATTTGAAGAAATCGGCTACCGACGTCCAGCAAAACCTTTTAGAAGCTTGTGGTGATGCTGCTTCATCATATTCCAACTGTCTCTTCTCAATGGTATAAAAGTGGCGATTCTGATGTCAATGACAACGAACGACCTGGTGGTGGAGCAAAAAAGTTCGAAGACAATGAATTGCAGCACTTATTGTACGAAAATCCAGTCCAAACTCTCGAGCAACTTCAGAATAGCTTAGCAATTGATGACGGAAAGATGTAAGAGGGGGAAAATGGTTACTACACAAGTTGACTGAAAATGCCGTTTCGACGTTTCCACATTGCGATTTCATTACTTGAAACGTGGATCTACTACGATAACCCCAAGTGCAAAAACTCATGGGTTGCTAGGCCATAAACTTTTGCTGTGAATACGACGGGATCAGCAAGGTGTTGCGTATTACGAACTGCTGAAACCGAACGAAACTGTGACTGCAGGTGTCTACCGACGTCAATTGTACAAATTGAACGATGTATTACGTCGTAGCGAGCTTTGAGTCTGTCTAAAATCTTGGGACAATTTTCAATTTTCGGCAGTCCACATACACGATGAATAACTGGAGGAAATGCCGTTATAGAGTTTTTGCAGTCACTGGGCTTTCAACTAAAGCTAGGCAATTCAATTTTTATTATCGTGGAAACGTGAACTCAAAATGTTGATTTATAAAATGTCGTATTGTGTTCATCCTCAGTTAGTTGTAGTTGCACCTAAGAATTAATATAAACGTATAAATTTTCGATCTCTGTACGTCCTTTATCATTTAGGTCGAAGTTCTCGATTTTGTTTAGGAAGCAGATTATTTATCTGAAATAGGACTCCTGAATTGCCACGTGACACCGTAATTCTGCCGAAGACGGTAGTGTACCTTTAGCTTTTCCAGTTGCTTCGTTGATAGTTTTGACGGCAGAAGAGTTATTTGAGTTATACTAAGTTGCTGCTTGGGTTTCTCTAAACTTTCGAAATTTACAAAATGTCGAATTCGATGGGCCAAGAGTAACTACTCTTGGGTATAGGTATGTGTCCGCTTGGATCTTGAAACACAACAATTAATGATTATAAATAGCAAAGTTAATGTGTCCGTAAACCAATGTTGAATATAGTTCATGAGCCGAAGAACTTAGACTAGAGTAAGGTTATGTACCCATTTGCCGTACGACAAAAATAAATTTGTTAAAAGTTCACAAAACGCAAAATTTGTTTCTTCCCTTTTGGAAATTTGACACAGCCCTGTCACATCCGCCAGGGTGCTAACGTGCTAGATAATCAACTGAAAGCAAAATTTGGATCGGGAAAATGATAGCAGATGAAGTAAAAAGTTAACCCCGTTTTTCTACCAAAATTTAAGTCCATGTTTTCTTACAGTTTTCATTACACACGATGCACGATAACCTCCCCTCCCCCCCTCCGAACGCAAAACATTACTTAAATCCGTTTGTGCAGCTTCGTAATGCTATAGGAAGTAAGGAACCGATTTTTAGTTCTGTCCATAAATTGCTAGGTTCGCAAAATCAGATTTTCTTGGCGGTAGAGACAAGAAAAATAAGTTATTGCTTAACATTTCTTCTCTTATTACATATAACCGATCACTGAGCCGATGTCCCTTCTACAGGTAATAAGGCGATGTTCAAAAAGGATCGAGGAGAGTGAGGAAGTAGATAGGCACTGGCCACAGCCTAGTGCATGTGTGCGCGATCGGTAAGAATCGGGGTAAGATCGGGTTTTTTCGGTACTTCACCTCGTGTTCGAAAGTTGCGCAGTTGCTTTCGATTGAGTTCAAATAGGTTACAATATCTTTTTGTTTTAGTAATAATGTTACGAAATTCGATCTTCTGGGATACGGTTCGTATCACTAGATCATGGATATTCTTTTCAAGTGAAATACACTGGCACGTTTTCACTGGAAGTCTCATTTATTTGCAATCAATTTCTTTAAGGGTAGGACTATTTACGTTTTACTTAATACTCCCCCAACTCTATATTTTCTCAACTCTAATATTCTTTTTCGACTCAAATGTTCTTGTCCGACTGACGCTGCCTTCCGCAAGTCGTCTATTTATGTACATTTTTACAAGCATATTACTTTTACCTAAGTTCATGGCTTCATTTTCAATCCGTTAGCATGCTTTTCCGCTAATCGTTTTCCTCGGCCGGCCGTTGCATTACGCGCCGCCCTTTCTAGCGAATTTATTTTTTTGGAAAAATCAATTAGTTGGAATTAATTGGATTTAGGATTTCCGTAACAACATATGTGTTTATATTTATATATATGATTCGTGATATAATTCAATATTCGAAGCACAATTGTTTTTTGTAGAAGTCAGAAGATGCCCGTCATGTAAGGTGAATAGAATGACGTTAAATATATGAAAACGTGAATGTTGGAGAGTAGAGTTTTTCCCATTACCTTCAATCGTAATTTGAATGGAAAAACTTTGGAATCGCGTCCGCTGTCTAACGATCCTGGCGTCGTCCTTGATGGTAGATTGATTTTTAGCCTCCATATCAAGTAAGGCTTGTATGTAAGCTTGTATGTAAGGTATGTAAAGCTTCTTTTTCTTAAATGATATGAGAAAGATTTTGTCGTAGACAAAACGAAATGTGTCTACAAATCTTTTGCGAGATTTATAGTTGAATATATATATGTTGATGTGATTAAAGCATTTCAAAAACAATTTCTTGCCTTGCACGGATTGGGATGGGATACAAGGGGGACATTAGCTCTATATTAACATTGTTTACTATCGATGTATTTACCTGCGTAGCCTGGAAGGTAGAAGATTGATCCTCTGGAATAAGCTTTTTAACGAAACTTATTCAAGGAGACACTGACTCAAGAAAGCTGATTTTAATATTACTTCAAGAGTTTCTAAGAGCTCCATTTCCCTTCGCCTGCCGCTTTTTCTTATATATTTTTATATATGAACAATTTAATGACTTTTATTATATTTACGTGAAATCGTGGTTGCTTAGATCATGCAATTAAGACTGCTAGTAAGAAGGGTTTAATTCGTCTTAGCGTGAATCTGTGATAGTCACGAGATCACGATTACGGTATGGGTGCAAAAGTTTCTAGTTTTATTAACGCTCTTTGCCTCGGCGTAACATGCTTCCAGGCGCGTTCCTATCTATTATAAATAGGCGCGTTATCAATTGATAACTTACTAAGCATTCACTAAACTGAATTTGTGCTTTATGCTAGCGCCAAGTTATTGGTAGCTAGACTAACACTATTATTTATTCGTAATTGTGAGATCACACTTTGTCTCTTTTTGTCCACTCCATTGTTAATAAATTATCGAGTCGAACTAACTGCATGATTTATATTAAATTAAAATTTCAGATAAATTACAAATTATTAGACAATAAATATTTAGTTTTATTCTCTGTAGGTATAACTTTCTCTCCATGCTGTCTAAGTCAACTAAATTGTGTTTCTCTGTTAGGTTTATTTTGCGTTGGCCTTGTATTAGTTAATGATGTATGCAAATAAATAAACAAATAAATAGATTGTCACCTCTTGTCAGCGCTATGTTATGGCTTGAGAGAGTCATTTTTATCAAAGATGGGCGTCAGTGGTGGATGAAGATCATGAACGCTTTCTTTGACCAAATGGATCAGATTGTGGACGCAATTGTCGAGGCAATACATTGCACGCGATGAAGTTCCGACAGAAGATTTATTGTATGTTGAGGAAAAATCTGTTCCACTTACGCAAAAAAAAAAAATAAATAAAAATAGGAATCAGTAGATATGAAAATGAGTTTTACACAAGGTCCATGGGTAATTTTCTTTGTTTGAGCGACTTTATTACGTATACGTATTATTGCGAATAATTTAAACACTGAGAGAAGCGGAGAAGAAGCGGAACCTAAGTAATTGATTTTTTTATTTCGAGATTCGACCAGTTAACGTGCGGAGATATATTTATATATCCATCTTATTTCTAAGTCGAGTGCGTGGTAAGAAGGTGAGAACAATCACAAACAGAGAGTGAGGAGAGCTTAGTAGACCTTCGACTAAAAAGGTGTATAGTGTGATATAATTATCGAAAATACATTTAGTCGCGAATTCAAATGTTCATTGTATGTAAACGAAATGCAGCCGATTTGCTTGAGATGGAAAATAATCCGTGTCTACAAGTTATCACCTTTAACTATGTCATTGCATTTTTTGACGTCATTTATTTTTGCAGTCACTGTGGACAACAGATTAGCCGTAATCACAACTAACGAGAGATGCGTTGTCGTCTGAATGCGACTCAATTTTACCTTCCAGGCACGGTACGTGATACAGTATTCACACACTTTAGCTTATAAAAAAGAGGATTGCTGTTGTAAAGCGACTTAATTATAAAGAGTGGCGAGCGTAGCCGACAATTAAAGTGTTGAAGGGAATAATAGCTTTTGTTATTCTCCTTCATGAAAAATTATGGCTCGGGGTTATGAAATTGTCTTTTAACGAACGCATGAGACATAGTGCGCTTATTTGGCGACCTCGAGTTGAATACTTCTTCGATACGATTATAATTATCGTATATTATGGTTCCAACTCATGTAATTTACGTGCGAGCGCAAACAGATTTTCGTAAAATATTTGAATAATTTCTGTATGTTGGTGAAGCGCGCACTCTCCGTCACGCTTTAGCAAACGGAAACATTCGAAAAAGCTATGATGGAATATCAAAACACGTGACGTATGCTTGGAAAAATCCGATATTTGTTAGTTACGTTGAATGATTAGCATGCGTTGTCATAAATAGCGAAACGATTTTAGGCTTAAAAGAAAAGGAAGGAAGTACACAAAATGAAGTGTTCTGTAATGCCGTCCTCTTGAAGAACGTCTTGAAAGGAGTTCAAAAGTTAAGTTGAGTTTGAGTTGGTACTTGATTGTGTAACACCTAAACAGGACGGAAGAAGTATGGCTGTTATTTAAATTTTTTTTTTCTCAGTTACTTTAAATCTGCTTTTAAAGAGTTTTTCAGATTTTTTCATTACTTATTTTCTCCTTTTATTCACTTTTGTATATAAACGCCACATATTCACATAAAGCTCTGGATATTTCATTTTATCATCGTATCGCCTGAAACTGAAACAATTTCTCTCGTTTTGCACTTCGAATTGCAACTGACAGGACATTATTGTTTGCAGTCAGCAGTAAATTGGCGACGCACAACATAAATGTGTACTAGAATTAGTCGCGTGCTGTGTTGATGTCATGACGCCAGAGCTAATAAGCGGGAGTGTTGAAGACTCCAATGATTATGCCATATATATGTAAGTATTTATTTGGTGACTTCGTTCGTTCGTTGCTATCCCTACTTTTCTTTCATATATAACTATATGTACGTGTATATAATTTTTTGCTTAGGGGAAGCGCATCCACTTACAATTGTTGTTTATAGTACACCATGCTTGAATGTCTGCGCCACGAATAAAAAGCGTGGCAAATTATAAAATAGTATTAATATCTACGAGGTATGGGTCTAAAAATACTCAGCTTGATTTTTTCTTCAATTTGATGCTTTTTGACGGATATCTCGTACGCCGTTGTTATATATTTCATTCCGTATATTCATATATTGTTCAAACGGCAAATGGTTGAGTAAGTGCGGCTTATGTGTGTGCATTCCAAATCTTTGATCGGTGTGCGTTCACTCACAGCAAAAAAAGGTACGTAATATGTATAAACATGCATCTGTGCAGCACGAGGTGTGCTGTTCCCCCTTTTATGGAAACTATTATTGCCCGCTCTTAATGGAACTATTATGATTGTTTCTTAATTTGAGGATTAACGATGCGCTCGCGAATGTAACTCTGTTATTATCCGTTGTGGCTTGTGTGTGGAGTAAGACGAGTTCTCGCCGGTTTGTTTAAAAACTTATTTAATATTTAGTAAAACTACACTGGACGTTTTAAGCAAGCTTCGGCAATTACAGGTATATGATTACATTCTCTTCTATTCCTCTAGTATCCACTATTTTTCCTTTTTTAATAATTTCAGTTTCATTTTTTTCCTTTATATGCATATTCCTGACTAGAGAAGTTTATGTAGCGTATTCGCTTTAGGTGTCATGATAACTTATCAGTAACAGAAATGATTAAAAAAATCAAACTCTATTTCAGTTCCTTGAACTCGCTTCTTTTAGTTCAAAAAAAGTTTTTCGCGGTTCAAAATCAATTATATCTGTCCGGAAATAAGCAAAGCTTTTTGGCCTGTTTTACAGCCATTACTGAAGAATAGGTTGTAACAGTCAGATATATCCGTCAGAAGTCAGGCAGGGAAAGATTCGACAAGAAATGGCTCTGCAATCGCCCCGCTGAGACTTCCAAAGAATTAATTTACAATTTGAAGAAATATTTATCACGATTTATAGCTCATGGCTTACGAATAATTCCGCTGGTGTTAATATATGTAATGTCGTAAAACTATTGCGATCGCACTTCATTCCATTTATAGTTGTGTTAAATAGAATAACTAGCAACTTTCTTTGTTTTGATTGCTGTGAAAGGAAAACTGAAAAGCTAAACATCTAGGTCTATGGCGAACATAGCTTTGCTTCGTTTATGCTATTTTATAGATCAAAATACTTCATCTTTGGAAAGAAAAGGATCTGAAAATTACTTATCGGTCCCTTTGTAATAAATGACTGACATATGCATCTAAGAGCAATACAACCTACAACAAGGACAAACAGACTTGCCTTAAAAGATTGTGAGAGAGCTCACGCTTGTCTTCAATTACAAGTTTTTACACCTACTCACCGTCAACAGCACCGAAAACAGCAACTCCCGCTGACATTCTTTACACGTAATGTAGGTATAAAGAGAATTGGTGCTCTTCCACTATTGAGCCTAATGCATAAATATATGTTTATATATATATATATATAAATATATATATGTATGTATTTATTATTTTTATTATTATATATATATGTATTATTTTTATGTTTATATATATGTGTATAAATGTATATACATAAGCTACTCTGCGTTGAATGGTAAAATCTAATGAAATGCGGCAACCGCACACACATTGCGACCCGAGTGTTTTCAGCTTGTTACTCCACTCGTTATTGATGCTTCATTCTCATTTCTGTAATTACCGAGTGTGGACGGCTTTGTTTTTCATTTTCAAATGAAAATGAGGGCTTTAAGAAGCAATGATAATTCAATATTACCTTCATTGCTATACAAAGTTAAAGACTTGAATTCAGTTAAGGAGTTCATTTTTATTTCACGTCGAAAGAATTTGGTTTGGATTCTTGTGGAAGTAAAGAACTGTCGAATAATTTATGTAAAAGCTATAACAAAAGGCAATTTTCAAAACTGCGAACGGTTACATGGTCTTGGGGTTAGATGGCACATTTCGCCGAATTCCAATTTAAATTAAATTTTATTTATAAAAGTTTTTGTTGATGTACTTACTGCCTTTGCTTATCGTAGCTATTACAGCGGAGTTTTTTTAAATAAAATAATAATGTGCCTGCTTTCAGAGGATTCTACAGATTTTCAGGTCTTAAGATCGGCCCACTTTGGCTTCTCCATTCACGTCTACAGGTGGAACCTGATTTAACTAATACCAACATAAGCCATTTAAAAATAAGTGAAAAAGAGTTCGTTGTATGCAAAATATATTATCTTTTTTATGAGACCGCTTAAAGTTGCGGTGTCCTATTCTTTGTGTATCTGCCGATAACCTGCTTTTAGTAAACGATGAAAATCTTCCATCTCGTAACTGGCGATTGTGTCGAGTTATAGAAATTATGTGCAGACAAGGTGGAGTAGCCCGTGTTGCAAACACTTATACCAACCCTGGAAATATGAAGCGTGCCGTGACGAAGTTGATGCTGTTTCCCATTTGCGATGATCTTGTTGAAAGCCAGGCCTTCCAAGTAGACAAGGCTGTTCGTAGCGACAAGGCCTTTTTGCATATAAACAGTTTTATTTATTTGTATTCGTAATTTTACTCTCTTATTTGCTCTCTTGAGTAGATTGAGTAGATTAAGTGATTTACGCAAATACTATTGAGAGTAGACTTTATGGAAATTTCCATTTAGCATTAATTTAGTCGTCATTCAGCAATCAAACAAAAAACAATTGTAAGTCATTAGTATTTATCTAACCAGTACAGTCGTAGTCTATACCTCTACTGTTATCAAGTCATCAGACTAACCTATCGCTGCAAAGTCACCATAAAAACATTGTTTTTTAGTTCACGTCTTCGCTTTTTTCCGCCTTTGCATTAGCATGTAAAAATTATAACTCTCTAGAACTCTAGATAGTAAGAAACTTGAACTTTATTTGCGGCTATGTTAGGTAAAAAGTATTTAGCACTTCTAACTTGGCTTCACTTTTTCAAAGTAAACTAAAGAAAGAGTTTCATTTTTATACGCTACACCACTTGTGTTACAAGATCGTATTATTATATTAAGTTTTTGCGGACGTTTGTAACGTCTTTTACTATGCCGATCTCAACGTTTCTGTTCGTCTATCCGTCTGGCCGACTTGTTTTCTTGTGTTCAACGGATATGTCGCAATTTCTGCGATGTTTTGATGAAATTACTCCGACAGCGATACGAACATTTTTTGGCCCAAGGACGAACGCTTCTAAAAATGGTTCGGATCGGACCACGGTTTCGGCCACTTTCCAAGTAAAGCCTTAGTTAGGAAAGTGGTTACAGAAATAACTGCAGGAAAGTAGTTACAGAAATAACTGTAAGGTAGGGTAAGGCATTTAATTGCGGCCAGTTGTTGTATTTTTACTACTTTTATTTACTGATTCGTGTTGTTGAATCGTCGAGTTGAATATTTATTGTTGGCGAAAAAATTGTTTGACTTGCATTGGCGAGATTTTTCCTAGAATTTTCGTGGATATTTTTCATGTGGGAACGACGAGCAATAATCTTTTCAGAAATGAACATTTTGGCAACTGTTCTTTACATGATCCAATTTATGACAGTGACAACATTTTATAGGACCTAAGACAGATCCCTTTACTTTAAGCATTTCCCATTCAAGTTTTGAAAATTCGGGACGACGAACAAGGCCATACATTGCTGCCCTTACCTATGTTGGCGTGAGCAACCTTTTTTTAAAAAAACTTACATTAACCACTTTTGGTCGTCGAAAGCCGAAGTGAATTGTTCATTAGGTGTATTAATACTAAAATGGTATTTAAAGTTTTGCGTAAAGATGTTCTCACAAAAACGACGTCTACAGTAGGACCTTTTAAAAATTGTCGGCATTCTTTACGAAGCCGACAATTTCTGTACTGCGTACAACATCTGTACTGCTGGGAGTTATGTGTTTAAGTTCGTTGTCGATCTATGATACTTTTTAACAAGAAAGCGAAGGCAGTTCGCAATTACTGGAAACACAAACAAACTGTAGGGGGCACTATGTACCTGGTATGTGGCATATGGTCATGAGATTAATAGCTAAACTTGGAAGACCAAGAAAATCCCGTATCCGAAATTCGTATTTCATACGATTGGTCAGATATCGAGAACCCTGAACCGATCACAATTTAGTGAAAACGAAAGCAATAAAATAAAGCAATCCCTCACTATTAATAATACGATAATAAAACAAAATGTAAAATCGCGAAATACTTTTTCTCGGCAGTTGCGTGACAGAAATTGTCGCTTCATTCTTAATTAAATTATAAATATAACTAAAAGCATAACAATTTAGTCATCGATTTAAAAAAATATTGGTTTTATCTAAAGCAACAGAGAAAACGAAAAAATTGTGTTAACTCCTTCCCTTTTAATGCCTCCTCCTAGTGGAAGCCTGCAACTTTCTACAACTTTTTCCGGCTTTTTTTAATTGATAAAATATTCCATAATTTGTTTGTTAGTCATGCATATATATGAACATTTATGTTACTGCAGATGGATACATATTCCGGTTTCCTTATTGGAAAACTTGTTTGGAAATTAAACATTGAATTGTTTATTGAAATTAAAAATTAAAATTAAATATATATATAAATACATAATATATATATATATTTGTATATATTTGTTATTGTGTGCGTGTGTTTATTCACAATCCTTTTGTAATTTTGTTCGCAATAGCATTGACATGATCTGACATTGTATTTGGTGTTTTTTGATGCATAATTAATATGCTCGATACACGATGCATATAAGTCCTTTTACCTTGTGTGCATATTCAACCAAACTGCGGACTATATGAAAAATGAAGATTTTTCTTATAGAGATTTGAACTTATTCTTAGCGAATCATCATAGAAAACAAAGTGCTGGTCAGGAGACAGAGAGAGAGAGAGTGAGTGAGTGAGAGAGAGAGAGAGAGTGAGAGAGAGGGAGAGGGGGAGAGAGAGAGAGAAAGAGAGAGAGAGAGAGAGAGAGAGGGAGAGAGGTGGGAGAGAGAGAGAGAGAGAGAGAGAGAGAGAGAGAGAGAGAGAGAGAGAGAAATATTTCCTTGGCACATTGCCGCTATTTTCACCCTTTATCGATAGCGCCTCATAGTGACAGTTTCGTTGAACGGAAGCAACTTGGAATTTGCTAAAAAAAAACTGCCATCAATATTCGGGTTTACAGTGTCGTCAGTGGTTGTCTGCTTATGCTTATATGATTAGCGTATTCAATTCATTTAGCAGTCCTGCCATTTAAACTATGCAAGAGACGTAGCCCTTCTTGCAAATCCGGCTTGTTTTGGCGCATAGCACGACTCGACTCAAAGCTCAATAAAATGTTTCATGTTGTATATTTGTGGAAGCAACACTATGTTCTGCAATGCCAGTTCTTCTTGATAATCGTTCAAAATAGATTCACACTTTTGATAACAAAATTTGTAAAGGATGATAAAACACGAGCTGTATTTTTTGTGAAAAAATGAAGTATACGGGGTTAGATGTTGTTTGCCGAGATGTGTGACGCTTTCTTATGCTTGGGTTAGTTCGCCAGTCCCACACGATCATTTTACTCAAGCGCATTTGACTGTTCGTTTCTGTTCAGATGGTCCGATGAGTAAAGGATCGTAAACTTTCAACCATCGTTAATTCACTTATGGCTACTCTTAGACACTTAATAGCTACGACCTGCTGTCGTATTATTTACGTATTCTATAAACACTTTTACTCTTATATGATCTACTTCTTTCACGTTTTACTACCAGACGACCTTAGGCATGTTGTCTTATCTCTTTTATGTTCCTGTGGCCAAGCGGTCTTCCACGTTTAGCACAAGTGCAAACTTCTGTCCATTTTGCTCGGTGCTCGATTTCTGATATTTAATCGATCTTAAGGGTGGTTGGCGATTTTGAACCCAGAGTATTCCGACATGTTTTACTTGCTTCAGTTTTGATCGAAGAAGAAGGAAAATGGAACCCACGCTCTTGTATTTGCTGTCAGTGTAATATGACACGTTATATATAAACTTAAAGTGAAATCAAAACGAATTGATGGCAATTTTTTACTTAAAACAAAAATAAAGTTGTTCAAAATGTCGATGTGTATGATTTAAAAATTACAATAATGCAAAAGAGTTGTCTTTTATTCCACCAATAGCACATATAACGTTAGTTTTTAGATCATTGAATGCTTGTGGTTTATTGGAGTGAATTAATGACTTAATGCAATTAAAAGAAAGTAGTCGAGTGGAGTTGTACCACATGATCTTGATAGCAAGCTTACATCAGCATTACCGTAATTTACACGGTTGGTGTAAGGAGATATGTGGCATCTTCTTGAACCTATTCTTCGCCCAAGTCGAAAACATTTAATTTATGGCGCAAAAGCAATCAGTAATCACGTTCCTGTATCTTGGACTATCATTTTCATTTTCAGAAAAACACGCTTCAATTACACCTCTACAGTATAAAACACATCAAATTTTCGTGAATGGAAACGTGTTTTATGAACGGAATGTAGGTTTCCTTCATTCCAAAACTTATAATGCGGTTTAATTAGAAGTGCACTTCATCACTAAAGGTGATTATTTCAGGGATTCGTTCCGAATCCGTCTAAATTTACTTTAAGTTCTTTAACTTCTTCTGACTTGAACTTCAAACTTTTATGAAAAATTTTCCATTATGGTACCAAGTTCTTGAGAACGATGGCTAATGGGCCGTTCTCGATTCTTATTCAAGCTTTGGTTCGCAGCAGTGCGTTCACGTTTTTGATGTCTTAGTTTCTTAGCGTGAGAAACGTTGGTATTTGACCTGAGTTTTTCAAAAAAAAAAAAAAAAAAAAAAATGGTCGGCATGACGACAAAACCTCTATATTAGTAATTTGATCACTCTTGACAAACTGAAAATTGTATTTACGTCATATTTTTTTACAGACGATTATTAGTGAACCGGCCAATTGTACGAACTGTTTCAGGATATCAATCAATATAAGTCGGATATAAAGAAACAAAAAACCCAAAGATAGAATCATCAATCAGGTTAGTGCCAAGAAAACATTTATGGTATGTGCAGCAGAGATATTCGCGAAGATAGGGCAGAATTGTGAATTGTGAACGTTTAAATAGTTACTTTGATTACTTTCGTGCATTGCAAACAGTTCTAAGTAATTAAAGAAAAAACGAAATTTTGTATTTGTTGCATTTTAACGGAAATATTTTGCGGTTCTATGGCTTCACAGTTTTCTGAGTTGCATTTTCAACGGAAATTTTTAATGGACACCACTAAAAAGTTTCCTGGGGACAAAGCAAAAGAAAAGCACAACAACGTTCGCGAGAAAGGGAAAACGAATGAAAATATAATTTCAAAATTCATAAAATGCGTTGTTATCTCCTAATTAGTGGCTGGTTCCGTTTCAAGTTGCGATAAAACCACTTAAATTTTCATTTTGTATATTTTAGTAGTTAAATTGGATGTGTGTGTGTGTGTGTGTACGTGGGTTAGTTGATGAAAATGCGCAAAAACGATAGGGGTGATAATAATGAGGTATCACTAATTTGGTCATTTCGTTTGTAACCGTGTTCATGATTTTGCGAGAACTGCGTTTAACTTCACATCCAGCACGGGGGGCAGCAAGAGTAATATAGTGATTGAGGCTACAATTGTTTGGTTGAAATCATAGGTAGAAATTATAAATTACCGTTCGTTGGTAAATAGTGGTCGACTTTAACCAATGTACTTCTGCGCTTATGTATATTCATATGTAAAAACTCGTAAGCCTCATAAAAGAAAGTATTAATTATAAACGACCATTTAAATATTTCATGTGAAACTCTAGACATTTTCGCAGTCCATGATAATTGTTCTCGTTTTGTCGTTTTGCTCGCCATCAAATTATCTTTATGTGGGTGCGTATAGGGGAATGTTGAAAAAGTACATCATGAAAAGGCACTTAAAAATGTTAATTAGGAGTATTTTTATGTGAAGGCGACAATTAACTAAAATTTACATACACGCCCTGGCTTCTTTTGCGCTCCTCTTATCCGCTCACACTTGAAAAAATAAACGTAGAAAAGGAAGACATAAAAAATTGTTAATGTGCCAAAAAGCGCGCATACATACATACATACATACATACATACATACATATATACATATATATATATATATATATTATTTTTTATTTTATTTTTTATGGTCTATTCAACGTGCTCTTATACGTCGCATTCCTTGTGCTGTTACGGTTTTTCGTTCGTTTCATTTAGTTATCCGGAAAAAAGCGACGATGAAAGCAAAGTAAAACAAAACAAAGAAAAGTGTTTGTGCTCTCGTCCGTGCCAAATCTGGCGTTCATTTGCTTATTCAACAAGTTCTACAAGTACTGTCGGTCTATTTGTTTGTCTTTCTGTCTTTACTTTCGCCTATCTATGCTCTCGGTATGCCTTACAAAAGCGTGCGAATGAATTCGCAATACGTTTTATTATCACTAGTGGTTCAGGCATTTAAACGGCTGCACATATATAATACATAAGTAAACGTCTGTCCATAGATATGCATTTGAACGTGTATGTAACTAATTTGTGTCAAGACAGAATATACGATGTTTTAATTGTTATTTAAATATTAAATATTTACTTTAACGAACGAGCATAGTATGTAAAGCAAATTTAATGAAAACATTACCGTATCCGCCCACAAACACATACATGCGCTCACAGACAAACACGCGCAATCACACACTTAAACCGCAACCTGAAAGTAATCAATTCGAAGCATTATCCTTTGCGCACATATTCAATCGGAGCGCCCAACTTGTTGCTTTCGTTAGCATTTCAAACGCTACAATACTATTATTATTTTTGCGATTGTACGTAGTTATCGCCACAATTACCTCAAATTACTTCGATAATATCGTTATATCACGTGTCACACTAAAACCAATCAATTTGTTGAATTAATAAATTTACACCTTACCCTCTTAATTATCTCAACGACAGAAGGCAACACTGACGAAATGAGCTGAATAATCGTTTAATTGTTTTAATCAGGATGTAGTTGGTAGCAAGCACATTGGACACATTATACCTGAGTATTTTAGGTAGTGGATTGAGTCTGGATTATCGTTTAATTTAAATATTTGCAAAATTTAATTAGTGATAGTTGCTTGATAGTTGATTGAATGTCGGCTTTCTGCTTACAATTATGCCTCATATCCGAGTTAGTCTAAGATACTGTGTGTGGTTTAACGTTTTTGTTTATTTCCCTTACCTGTGTTATTTACAATACATGAAAATTCCTTATTACATGGCCGGGAAGCAGTCTGTCTTCTCTCCTATTGTAAATTTACTCACTTGTCTGATTGTTTGCAGTTCGCAAGGAACTGTGTATTAGTGATAAAGATATTTTAAAATCACTACACGTTCTTAGTTTGATTACACAATTGGCAATAGGCCAGCATTTTCAACAGAGATACAACAAATTAGAAATTTATGTTCGGCTTGGACCGAATCTTTTATGCCCACCACCTTTACATTAATAAGAGAGAGAAAAAAAAACGGGAAAATTAAACTTTCTTACGAAAGTTTAAAAGAATTATTAATTCCCTTTTTTCCGATTCATGTGAAAAATATTATCGCGTGTCTACTGTACTTTATGAGAAATTCGCAAAAAAACAGAGGTGTCGTTAGTTTATGTTGCGCTGAGTTTATATGTGTGCAGGAACTTTCAATGTTTCTGCGTGACCACGAAAATGTTTACCAAAGGTATAATGGACAGACGGACTTATCTGAATCAATTTAGAATTTGACGGTGATGTAGAATACGTACGTACGTTTTATGTACTCTTTGAAGCTTCCTCCTAGAGTTTACCAGCGTTTAAGGAAAAGTGAATATGCTGCCATCGAGCAGATCGCTCTTCAGAAAGATTTTCCCATCCATTTAAAAAATTAAAAATTACACAAACCATTAATTAAACGTAACAAGGGTTTGTATAAATTGCAATTGCAGCTGATACCTTTATTCAATTGTTGCAAATCAAGTGATGCATTACACTTAAATGGCGGTTGTCCAACAATAGCTGTGGGAAAAATATTGGAAAATTTTAAACTTAACGTCTTTCCAACAAATTGTAAATTGATTGCAAATAAAGACATTTTGAAGAAGAAGAACAAGAAACGGTTTTCAAAAAGAAGAAGAAGAGTTTTCCTCACCCTTTCGGAAGTTTAATCTTCAAATATAAAATAAAAGGAAATGATTAGAAATGCTATTACTGAGTGAAGCTTACGGCTTTCTAGTAATTATTAAATACTAATACTTGAAGAATAACGATATCTGCGGAAGTATAGTTGACGAATGGAATGCTCAAATAAACTATGTAACGCTCACTCCGAATATAAGAATTCTTGTTCTGCATATCGTACTTTAAATGGCAAGAGCTTCCTTATTATGTAAAATGTCTGGGTTTTGTGTATTGAACAGGAGCTTCTATTGGTTAATTCGCCCCGAATCTCAGTTTATAACCCATTTGTTGAATTTGTGAAATTTTACAAAGGTGCTAATCGAAGACGACTTACCCGGTAGTGAAAGTTTTTTTTTTTTTTTTTTTTAGCTCAGTGAGCAGGAGGTAGAAAATCTTCCAAATATACTGCTAGTTCTTAATAGCAGCAAATACGACTTCTACGTACCAAAAACTACCCCCCCACACACACTTCCTCTACCACACACCCCCGCGGGACCACCGTTAGGTATTACTTCGCGGAGGCTGGTTGTCGTTAGCGCGCTTCCGATGGTGGGACCTTGGTGGAATACACTATTGTGTCTTATGCTAGGGATAAGAACGAACGTCCGTCTTCCTTTTGTCGTCCTTTCCCATCTCGACTGCCACATCCTCAACGAGACCATCCGCTCCTCACTTCTTATAACGCGTGAGGGGAGCTCGTTGCCACGAGTAGTGAAAGTACCATGTTTTGTCTGTAACTACAATATCCATGATGAGCTTGAAGTTGCGTGGGCCACGTAGGGTTGGTATTCGGGTAAATCCTCTGGCAATATCTCTTCTAAATGAATTCAATGACATAAGAAGAGGGAAAAGGCCTCACAAGCTTACTTATCGTTTACGAAATCATTAAATTAATTCTATTTACTTACCTGTACTGTTACGTTGTTCGCTTTGCTTTTCAATGCACCTTTTAACGTGTATTTGCCTTTATTGGATTAAGATAATGTACGCGAAAATCGTTTTTTTACCGCTTTGTGACATCCGGAATATTTAGTGTAGAATGGTGGCACTTAGCTTGTCGCATTACGCTCTCCAAGCCCTTGACGACGATATCAAAGGAAGTGTTAAGAAAAAGTTAATGCGCTCGAAATAGCGACCGTTATGGCTGACTGCGCGACATTAATCGGAAACTTCTATGCTGACGGAAAACGAGTTCAATAAAAGCTTACAAAAATGCTGCTGACTGCGATGTTTATGGATTTGAGCACCGTTATACGAAGTAGTTAATAGTACGTTGTTTGAATTGTCTAAAGCTCTTTGTGAATATGTAGTTTCCTCGATCGTTCTTTGAAACTATTTCAACAATAAGCAAAAAAGTGTTACTTTGACGATGACAATCCTGATCCATACGATGGATACCCATTAAAACTTTCCACGACAGTTTTCTTCATTTTCAAAGCTCATCGAGCATGAATGAGTTCTGGGCCTATCTAATGAAAAGATGGCTATATTTATTTATTATATTTTGAATCTAAAATTACAGGTGCAAAGCAATTGTAGCATTATCGAACTGTCGCACTCTACCCTCATCTACAATTTACGCTAAGTTTACATTTCAATATAATGTGACGCCTAACCTAGTTAAGATGGCCTAATTTAGGTGTAACCCACATAGTTGTAGTCCCTCTTTACTTGTATTAATTGCTTAAGTTAGCATTACATTATTCATTATATAAGATACTGACCCTACCTCAATTTGGTTAGAAGTAATTCAGAAGTAAATCAGAAGTAAGTCAGAAGTAAGTTAGAAGTAATTTAGAATTACATGAGTCAATAAAGAATTCATTTTAATCAAAAGAGTTTTAATCGTGTGCGGATTCACTACACAGTCGTGTTTCTCAAGTAAGCGGATTCGTTATGAAGGAGACATGCATACGACCACGCCAGACACATGTTTGTTCGTTTTACGCGGATAGCCGCAAAATGACGTGTTTGCCTGAATCTCTGGATCTAATGACCGAATTGCATCAACAAAATGTGTCTCAAAATTCGGCTTAAACAGGCAAAATTGGCATTCACTCCCACGCAGTTATAATCTCCCTCTTTTGTAGAGCACACGTCTGACAAGGCTCCAGTTGTGTTCTTAGTAAGATAAAATTTGTCTAATATGTCTGAGGAAAAATTATTCGACATTGCAATTACTTCCACGCTTCGCATAATGCGTAGTGCAAAGGCTTAGAACATGATCTTTTTGATTCAATATCTTTTCGATTCAAATATCGATCGTATTATCATAAGCGGTATTCAATAGTTGATACAATGAATAGTTTTATTTGCAAGTTAGTTTTGCATCTTTATAATAACTGATCTGCCAAGACATGAGTCTTCTCCGTACCGCAAATTTATGCAACTTTTGCTTTCAATTAGACTCAATCCGACTCATGTCAAACAACAAAATGAAAACTTAATTATGCTGCTTAACAGAATGGCGGTGAAAAGTGATTAAGAAGAGCACTCATAGACAAGCGCACAGACACACAATACAAGGTCAGCCGCATAGCCATACACACCAGCGTAGCTAAGTAGCTAAGTCGTATACTGTTGTCGTGCATTCATATTTATTGAAATGTTTAACATGTATTTCGGTTCACGGAAGTCGTTTAAACGTAATATTTGTCCTTAAAAGAATTGGTCATTAGTGGTGCTAAGAGTTTTCGGTTCGAAACAGAAAAGAATTTTCCTTTTTCTTTGTGCCCCACAAGGGGAAGAAGGATGATCGGAAACCTTAATAATAACCCGAATGAACGCTCTCTAGGGTGTATATCGATATTTTCTAACTTTAAATAATAGTTGTTGTGAATGATAAATGAAGAAAGTGGGGGTTTTTCATTGGTGATGAGACTTATAAAGAAATCTGTTAGTGCGTAGCATTGGCCTTTGATATCCGACTCCAATTTTCCCCCCTTTTCTTATCGAGTAAAAAGAAAATCTTGTTTGTTTTTTTTTTATTTTATTTCTTTTCTTTTGTCGGTTACTAAGAATCTCCTTATCAATAAAATATACTTTTATAAACAATCTTTTTAATATTCATATCAATAACCATCTAATGCTATTTATGCATAGCGTATATGCTTTCGTTTTTCTTAACGAAATTTCAGCACGTTATCGTTGCTATTACTTAAAACTCAAACTTTCTGCAAAGGAAATCTCAAAAGTACATTTCAATTTCCTGCTTATTGGCATAAAGATGAACGCAATGAACGTACACACACGCCTTAACGTAGACATTCGGAAAATACATGTATATGCGAAATGGAAATTGAAACGTATGTAAATTCATAGATGTAGACCTCTTTAACTACGTATATATTGTATTAGTAAATAAAATATAAACGTAAAAGCAACTGTTTACCGCTTACTACTATAAGGGAATATAAGGGAAGAAGCAAAAGCAAATGCTCAAGTTAATAAAATTTGAACACATTTCCTTTATCCCTTCCTGTCATAAGAAAATAATAATCCCAATCCGACATATTCATCTTAATTTTATTTCCATCTTAAAATGTAGTTTATGCCTTTTGCATATACATATGCACACGTACGTAAGTGCGCATCTAAAGTTGTATTAGTTCCTTGTCATGCCACGCCGCACTCTTATTTAGAGACTATTATGCACTTTTCTATGAAAGAAATGACGTTGTTGTGCTATGTGTGGGACCATGCTAAGGAAGTTAAGGGGCTTACTATACAAGAGACATCATAACGTAGCAAATGGCAACAAAAACAATAACAATAACAACAATAACAACAATAACAATAACAACAATAACAACAACAAAGATAACGTGTACATCAATAGCAACAACAAGAAAATAAGTATACAAGTAAATATTTGTGTAAACATTGACAGGCGTTCATTCATTTGCTTGTTGTGTGTTACTTTTCATATAAGAAACATAACATTTTTTCGGTTGAGAGAATTCACAATTGTATGTTTGTATATTAGTGTGTGCATTTAAGTTTTAGTTACACAAATCTATTTCCCCGATGTATGAGAATATGCATAAGGGTACACACACGCGTACATATATCCACACAAATACACACGTATTAAATGTGTTTACGTGTTAACGCTATCGAATGAAATGACAACGTCCATGTTCAGTCAAGAGAGTGGGGAGGAAGACAGCGCTTCTTTTAGTATACCATCATGTGTCGTTTATTTCGCTTATAGCGGTTGCTACGAAATTGATGTGCATGCAGCGTATACACTCTACGAAAAAAGTGCACACCCAAATGAATCATCTTTATATAAATGATTCATTTTTGCTGTTTTTTAAAACACATTTCATGCAAACAGTGCATGAACTTAGAGACCATATATAAAATGCGTATTCTAAATACATAAAAACGGTTTATGCCACACCCGTCTGTTCGCGAAGACCACTCTAGCGTCCAAGAATTCATATGTGCTTTGGATAGCTTTAACTCGACAAGTGTAGTAAGAAGACAAAGCAATCGAAAAAAAAACCGATAAATATAATAAAGAAACGAAAACATCTCTAATACGTCACGAGTTTGATTTTTTGTTTAAATATATTAAGAAATAAACGACCTTGTGCAAGGGCTATGAGAAGAGCCAGTTTAATAATTTCTAAACAATAACATATTTCGCGTTACTTTAAAATGTTACATGTAAGCCTTATTCTGCTTAAGGTCATCCGAATTAGGAGCTCAGGGCATATCTTACATTACTGATCCCAGACAATGAATTGTTTTTTTTTCAGAAGAAAGCGTCATTTATAGTTGATGAAAATTGTAGATCCTTGTGTACGTTAGGGTGTCTTTTTTTTATTTTTGATAAGCTTTGCTGATATCATTTTTGTTTTTCATGTTTTTTTTTGCTGCGTTGCTTATGATGACATAGTTTTTCTTTTTCTAAACTGCTTCTTGTCATGAAAGTGCAGGATTGTTGTATTTTTCCGCTTCAATATCGAGAAAATATTAGAGAGAATATTAGAGATTAAAATACCAAGTGATGCAAGGTATTCCTTATCAATCATGAAAGGTATTTATGAAAGTTTCACTTTTAGAAATTTGGTTATATGAAATTTCGAAGTTCAATGTCAACTGCGAAAAATCGCTTACATAATAGCTCGCGTATCTATGAGGAACGTGGCCCAGTAAAAGTTGATTTCTATTATTTATTGTTTCAATATAATCCAAAATCTGATAGATTATATTATGTGCTTGCTTATCATCAACAAAAAATATATGTTTCTAGGCAAATGACTTCGGAAGCTTTTAGTTTTTTTTATCGAGAACATTAGCAAATAAAATCTTCGAAAATAAAGTTGTAGAACACTGATGTATGTGAAACAGCCCCGAAGATATCTATCCATCTTATTAATCAATATTTCTTGAAAGAAAACGCTGCGTGTACGTAAATATTTAGCTGACTCTGTGCATGCTTGAGTCGTATTTGTGGTATAAGTAGTTTGATGATAAGCGCTTTATATCTATATATATGTAATAATATAAAAAATAATAATCAGTAGGAATATATATGTAAGAAAGAATTCTTAGCGTGAAAACGATGTTCTTACTTTATATCAGCGCTTTCATTGGGGATTTTTTAATGTGCATTAGATGTACTTATTATTTCTTTTTACTTCACCTTTTTATTTAAAGGCAAAAGTCGATGGAAGAGCACTTTCCTGCACTGCTTGTTTGATTTTCTTTCGCTCATAGGAGTTAATGTTTCCTGAACGGTTTAAACTTTATAATGCATTTTCAAAGGATTGAAAATTTCGGCGCGACACATTAAATTTCTGCGAGAAAATAACTGATTGCTGGAAACTTGGAAAGAAAATAGAAAATCATATGAACTTAAATAAAAAAAAACTTTCTTTGTACATATTCGACAGTGTATATATGTACTTCATGAAAGTCATCCATCAATGCCGTTGAAAGCAGTTCTTGCAGGATGGAAATCGAGGTCAGTCGCCCCACTTTCATTTGCTTTCTAAACAAAGTAGCAGTAGTCTTTGCAACCTCAAGCTCCATCACTGTCTCTCATATATTTATAATTAAAAAAACATATTTTGTCATATATTTTCTCTTTACTTATACGTCACATATTATGTAGGTGCAGTCATTTACGTGTGTATGCAATGAACTGAGCTTCTATGAAAAGCTCAAAAGTTTGTATATCTAAGTTTCTCTTTCTTTTCATTTGCTCGTCGTTAGTTAACACAATTTCGCGAGTCAATTGAAGGCAAGAAATTTTTTAAAGAATTGAATACTACGTCCAAAATCTTATTTCCGCGTTCTATTCGTTTCGCTATATACTTATTCATAGGAAGAAACAGTTTTATTGAGCACATACATATAAACAAGTAAGAAAATTAAATTTGGACGGGACCGAATCTTTTACACTCTTCACCGCTATCGTAAAAAAACACGCAAGATGTAAAAGAACAAAATTCTCGTGCTCTATAATATGGAGTGGGTGCAGCTGATTTCTTCTATTTTCAAAATAAAAGTTTTTGTCGTAGAGGTATGTGGGCATTGTAGGCGTGCTCTTTGAAAACTTTAGGTCAATTCCAAATTTCTTTTGCAAATTTTTTGGTGATATCTTCATTTTCGCTAACGGGAAAATATTCACCATAAATACTACAAAGTTAGGCAAACAAACAGATGGACAGACAAACAGGCGGACATGTTTAGGGCATGCAAGGCCAAGTATTGGTAACTGGCAAAGCATTTGTATACTTTAATTTTGTTTTTAAAGCTTGTTTAAAGCTTGTTGTTGTTGTATTGGAAAAAGAATTAAATTTTGATACACTATAATATTGAGTAGGCGTGGTCAATGTTTTCCATTTTTGCGCACAGATGCTACAACATCGCCCATAAAATGCGCGATGTAATTTGTATACATTTCTTTGCTATAGTTTATGAGTAACGAGCAAAAAACCTATTTTTCATTCCTTTGAGAAATAGAGGTGTTCTCAGTTTACGTGGTGCTATGGGCGTTTTCTTCAGCCGATTTGGACCATTTTCTACACTAACTTGCATGTATGAACTTCCATCCTTTTTGCTAAATTTGAAATCGATAGCTTCATTTTTGTAGCCAGGGGAATGTTTACAACAGACATTACACAGACGGAGAGACGGTCATGCTTAAATTAATTTAGAATTTGATGCTGATGATCAGGAATATATATAGTTTTTGGTGTCTCTGATGTTTCCTTGTGGGCGTTACAAACGTTTTGACAAAGTGAATATATCCCTTATCCTTCGGTGATGGGTATAAAAATCGAATAAAATTGAAAATTGTATTATCTGTAATCTAATTCTGCTTTAGGTTATACAGGGCGGATATCTTTGGCACGCGTGTTTCACATACGACGCCAAGTACGATTTAATTCTCATTCGATTTTGCAATAGTTTAAATACATAAAGATTTTTTGTGTATGTGAAGAAAAGAATGAAAATTTAATGAGATAAAATTGTTGTTAGATTTAGCTGTCTTTGGCTTCTTCTTCTTTGATGACGATAAATGAGAAAGAAAGACTCTGAAGTATAA
Organism: Glossina austeni; assembly: GCA_000688735.1. Lineage (NCBI taxonomy): Eukaryota > Metazoa > Arthropoda > Insecta > Diptera > Glossinidae > Glossina > Glossina austeni. Next base: position 452,931 of record KK502423.1, on the reverse strand, counting down.
TAAAGCAGACTAGATAAGAGCATATAGATGCTAAACGTACGAATTATTCCTCAGCAAAAGCGATGTTGAGTCAATGAATGTGTTTATGAATAGTGCTTTTGTTGTGTTTACTAAATTAACAGCAGCATAAATGCTCCCACATATTGCTAGTATATGCAGTTAAGTTAACGATGAGTTATGCTTTTGATCGCACATACGTTCTGGTTACATTGCGATGCAAGGAATTTACGCTTTCATGTGGCCATTGATCTTTCATTTACCTCTGTCATCTGTCATCTACCTCTGTCTGCAGAGAGGTTCAAAACATTTTTCGTATTCTCGATGAATATCTCTATTGTTTTCCTCAGTTTTCTCTTGTCTTGCAAGGTGAAACATTGAGTTTTTTGTACTTCTGCAAGGCTGACGCTTGTATTGTAAAACACGAACTATGCATTTCGACTGTATCTCTTGAAAGTCATGTTGTTATGTCATCTGGCAGTCTCTCTTCTAACCTTTATTTTTTGTGGATGCGATCACCAACATCATAGTATTTATTTTATTGTAAAAACTTTAGCTTGCAATATCAAGTAAGTAAAGCGTTTAGGAGAAGAAATAATTTAGTTATTAATTAAAATTAAGGAAAAGAAAACCTTGTGAATTAAAATGAAAGCATGAGAAAAGAAAGTAAAAAAAGAGAAAGAAACAAAGAAAGAAAGAAAAAGAGAACGAGGCCCGTTGACGTGGGTGTACTGTGAATTTCGACTTTTTGTGCTAAAGTTGATATTCAACTTTGAAAATTTTTTTGCGAACAAACTCAAAACCAGTAATTGAATGTAGACTAAGACCCTAGCAATGCCGGTAGTTTAGTTAATTTTAGTAATGGTTTGTTCTAAATAATCTGTTATTTCATAATATGACAATAAGCAGCGGTGGATTAAAACGGGGCGGCATAAAACCTGAGGGAATGATGTACAGTTTCGAAAAATAATTTTTTCCTCTCTACATTTAATTTATATTAATCAACGGATAAAGAATTTTGGAACTATTGGTAATTTTGTGGACGATATAGTTCACGTGGCACTTAGGGTTCAACATTACGCCTAAACATTTGACTTCCGTTTGTAAGGAATCATCAAATCTAAAGATCCGTTGGGGCATAAAACAAAGCTTGTGTTTAAGGAAAAACAAAATTGTTTGGTTTTTCAGTGCGTAGTAGTAAAGTAAATATTCTGTTTCTCAAGAAAAGGCGTCTACCTTGACTAAGCTCTTCTTGTGCATTGGCGATGGTCGGCAGCAAAAGTACCAAGATCAAGGATCACAGTGTCGTCTGCAAATGCAGAGGACATATATCGATTCGATTGAGTAATGTTCGCAGTGAAAACGACGATGCTTGTGAACAACTTCTGCAGTGTCAACACTAGAAGAGCCCAGAAAGATACTAAAGCTTCTCTCCTTTAGAAATCTACCAGAACTAACGTTGGATTGGAGTGATGAATTTTGACAAGTGGTTGTATAGCGCTACATTGCCTTCTGAATCGGAATTACTGTGAGGGTAGTATGACGATCATCATCTTTGAGGAAAAGAAGCGAAAGAAGACTTATCAGCCTACATAATTATTTTAGGCTTATTTCGCTTAAAGATTCGATTTATTTTTGAAGATTTTCATATTTGCAGGAAGTAACATATTTTAAAACACACACCTGTGATATCCGTTGAAAATTCAACTTGCGTTTTTAGCAACCACTTCAAATTTAAATTATTAGCAGTTCGATCAAATCCAGATGCCTTTCTGGTTTTCAAAGATTTTATAATATCAGCCATTTTTCCAGCTTTTGTAGAATAGTGGGAAGATTGCAAAATTAGAATGGGCTCAAATTGTTTAACAAAGCTTGTCAATAAGGAAGTTGCAGTAATAGTGATGGAAGCTGAAAGTGTCTGCCAAAATATTAAACTTTTCTTGATGAGAACAGAAGCAACTATTGTTTTGTTTGTTGCTATGTTGGGTTTTTTCTGTGAAACTGTAGCAATTTTCCAAAAGAGATGTGACCGTTTTTCCAAAGAGGAAAAAAGAGCATGGCATTCCAAAGTTGATTTCTATAAACTGGAATTCCTCCTCGAATTTTCTTATTAAAATTTTTCGTTTGACTGTGACGATCGACTGAATTCCTTTGGAGAAAAGTTTCGTTACTAAGATGAGCGACACGTCGTCGCTTCCTTCGTTAAAGATGAAAAACGAATTATTGTTCCTCTCAATGCGCATGTTTATCCAATTTATATAAGTCCGAGATGGTGATCATGAACCACTGCAACTGTCAATAAGTTAGAAGGAATGTGCTTCACAGAAACGTGTCAAATGTACGGGATTGTTTTGTTTCATCGTTCGGAAAGCGAGTGCAATTCGACAGATGGATATAATCCGCATTCATTGTTTCATATAAGAGAGCAACCTAACAATTGACCCCTTGGCCAGCTAGGAGATTGTCCCGACAATATAATAATATAATAATATAAATCGTCCCCAGTTATATATTGATTACCAAAACTTATAATATCAAGAAGAGCCGCGTAAGTAAGATGAGTCCATTGATTGTTGCGGAGAAAAATTTTAATTCCAGTATTCTGTGTTAGTTTCGTATTAAGAGCAGCAATTAATTGGTGTCGATTCTTTTTCATTAGAATTGCGATACGCCTACTTTTGAAATTTTCACCTTTTTGACGGCCACCGAGGAACTCATTACATTTAATAAGCGAATTCGATTTTAATGACGTCCCAGACAAAGCACGCAAACATGCGTATTACCGGTTAGTGGAAATTATAAAATAATTCTTCTTTTTTGTTACGGACGTTGCGGACAATCGTTAATAATAGAATCTGCAGGCCAAGCTGGTGATTATCCCAAATAGGTGAGGTTTCGTTTTATAGTTTCTTAAATTATTAATGAAAGGTACGCTGAGGTAAGAGTTATTTTTCGGCATCTCATCGAAAGAACGCAAATTCTTTTCATTTTGCTTAAAAGTTTGCAGATTCAAATAGTAATTTTAATTTTTTGACTAGAAAATCTAGCTTTCAGTTCTGTAATGTGATAAATTACAAGCACATTATGCCTTTCCTCCAATAACGTTTCCTTTCACCCTGACGCACTGATCATGATTACGATCAGTCCGAAAAATGTGTAAATTCTCGTAAATATCTTTTGTGTGTGTATTCCATGGATAAACATTTTGAGGATTTAAATATTCGCACGTCATCATGCACGTTAAAGAGAACGAATAGCAATTTCTGATTAGTATTAAATCAAATAAATTTTGAAGTAAATTCATTGCAAAATTTGAAAAAGCGCAGGAAACAATTATCGTATGTAGTGGGATCGCATCAGTGCCAACTGAATAAAAAGAAAAAAAAGTAAATAGATTGAGATTGTGATTTAAAAATGAATTGAAGTTTTTATAGGCATTGCTGTGGCACGGTATCGAAGCAACAATCAAATAAAATTTTCTTCTACGATTACATCCGCAGTAAAGAGCAAACAAACATCCGCAATAGCGCGGAATAAATTGTATTGCCAGAGGCCGTTTTTTAAGAGCCACAAAAGAATGTGGAGCACAATAACAATACTGACAATAATGATAAAACAACAGCAAGACGAAAAAGAATGAAATGCAATAATAAAATTCACATAAAATGCTGATTATAAAACTACTATGGAAAAAAAAAAAAAACCTAAGAAAACCCAAAAGGAAGTAATACAAGCAGACAAACAAAAGAAAAAAGAAAAAAAAGAAGCAAACGAACGAAGGAAAATATTAAATTATTTCATAGTTTATAAGTCATTCAGTGTTCAGACAACGAATGCACTTGTGCGTCACTCACTGCAAAAACGTTTATAAGTAATTCATTTAATTAAACGACCATCTTTAAGACATTTGCGCTGCAGCATTAGATGCTCTTGTGCGTTGCGAGTGTTTTTGCAGAAATTTGAAAAGTTTGGCCATATCGTTGTCGATTGCTGGCTCTTTGGTTGGCTACACTATGTGACGATTTCCTTGTGTTGTAAATCTTTTCCGAGTATTCAAAGTATTCAAAGTATTCAAAGTGTTTTGTTGCGAAAAGTTTTGTCTTTTAATTGTTAAATTTTCCGGAATTGAAAGTTTCTGCACACTGTCTGCCTGCCCCCTATCTGATTGCCTATCTATTTGTGAATATCTGCTAGTAGAGTGGTGGTAGACTGAATGCTTTCAAAGAATGCATGCGGATGACCAAACGACAACACTTGCTGATATAATATAAGTGAGAAATATATTGGCACAGATTTAACAACGATATCCTGGCCGAAGAAACAATACAACACAACTAAATGGCATTTGTATAATACGAATTTTGAATAAGTTCGTCTGACATATATATAAAAAGTTGATAAACAGGCTGAAGATGGAATAAAGAAGACGGGAGAGGGGGGATATTCTTATTAAAACTTCGGTCGTAACTGTCGTTTACAATACGTAACGTTCACTGTTTACAATTATTGTACAAGTTGCTTGGTGCTTGGTTTATGTTGATTTCTAGGATGTAAGTGCACACTTTGGCGTACGGACCTAACATGGGTTCCTTGCAACTTGTTTTGCCTTCTTTTTGTCTGCTTCAAGTGTTTTCTGTGCTAGCTACTTACACACTCACAATATTCCTAACTAAATGTACGTATAAGTGTGCACTTTAAAACGGAGTATATTAGTATCTAATATAGAGAGGTATGCACGGTGTGATTTGTTTTAACAGAAACTAAGCAAAAATACAATTTCTAAAAACCATGAAGAACGCTATTATGATCTATATGATCGGGAGTAGTGAGTTCATGTTTAATACAAGCATTATTGAAAGATAAATAAATATCAGGCAAACAGTGTGCATGGTGTTCCGTGGTGCATGTACACCTAATCGCACCCCCGAACATCGCATATGCCATGACGCCTCATCCATTGGCTTGGAATTATGAGTCAATATCCACACTTTCATCTATGATGTCGTTTCATTTGAAAGAATTAAGAATGAGTGACTGAATTTAGCACATACATAGGTTTCGTAAATTTTCATATGGAACTTTTTGACCTGAACGCAGTCTGCTCATAAAATTGGAATTTTTGAAACGCACAAATTCATCAATAATTTTAAGATTATAACACACGATTTGAAATATTGCCTGAGAAGGATTATAATGAAATACTTACCATAAGACTTTCGAACTCTTTCGAAGTCGGACAGGACCTTTTTATTCTTTCGCGATCTAGCTATTTATTATAGGATTTGTCTTTAGTTACGCGATCATTGTGAAATTAAATATTCCCGGAATGCCTGGGGGGATAAGTCTTATGTCCCTTTTGCGTGCACACCTTTATGTTGCGGTGAAAAATACACAATAGCTCGGATGGCAATTGAGTTATATGTCAATCTGACTGACTTACAATATGCGCCATCGTATCCTCATTTAAAATAAAGTTCCTTCTATTTTTATTTCCTTCATTTATTTACTTAAGCACTGTGCGTAGTATGTACGCTTGAACTAGTGTTCAGTGTAATGTTTCTTTTACTGCAAGAAATATATCTTCAAGATGTCTTGCAATGTGCATAAAAAGGCATTCGATAGCGGGATTTTTAAGCCTTAGAACTTTTTCGGCATTGTGGGTTTGAAATTTGCATTACATCGTAGCGAGAGATTTCTTCTCGGTTATAGGTAGTACTATGGGGGGAATAGGGGTAACTGCCATCTTATCTTCTAGACCTAAAATAATTTCCACAGGGAAATTTCCAAAATCCAACGGTTCCAACGGTTCCAACGGTTTTTCGCATGTGGTCGTCTAAATAAAAAGTTCAGAGAACTGCATCAAGTTCAATAAATAAACTTGAACTTTCTCCAAAGTTTCGTAACGCGGATAGTCGGCGGGAATACACTTTGAATGTTTGAATGTTATGTTTATAAAAACCGGTTTCTTTTGTGCTTCTTAGATTTCTCGGAATTTTTTGTGATTAAAGGCCTTAATAAGCACAGACATAACTATGTAAACAGTGTGATGGCATCAGTTCGTGTGCTTATGCAATAGGAGTGGTATTAGTAGCAGCGGATGAGTTGATGTGTTTTTATTGCTGTTGTTGTTTTTGTTTTTGTTGTTGCTGTTGTTGTTTTTGTTGTTGTTGTTGTTTTTGTTTTTATTGTTGTTGTTGTTGTTGTTATTGGTGTTGCTCTTGGAATAGAGTACACTCGTTTATTGTTTCTGTTAAAAGTACTTTTTAAACAATAAAGTGCACTACATTTATGTTGTAAAGTTGCTGTCGCAACAGACACAAATTATGTTGAATTGTGTTTACTCTTGTGAGATCCTTCTTATTGTTTGGGTTACTGGCTCGTCGTCTTCGTTTCTTCTTATTCTATCTTCTTAGGTCTTCCCGATTTGCTTGATGTTGCTACACTTCGTTGTTGTCGTTGTTCTATATATACACACAAAATCTAAGAGAGATGGAAAAGTTTTAAAAACAATACAAATTATATTTCCATTTAATTTAGTCTAATGGAATTTGTTGTGAAAGCAACAAATTCTTCGTACTCTGTTTTTCAATTTTTTTTTTTCTTTCTTTTTTTTTTTTTAATTTTGTATATGACTGTAAGCAAATTTTGTAAAAACATAGACATACCAGTACAAGAATGGTATACGATTTTGGAACATACACACATACATACACACTCGCAGCTACAATCAGAACATATATCTTGGCAAGAACAAGAAACAAGTGGATGGATATGTTTATGCATGCAAGCAAATGCTTTATTGTGTTAAACTTAAATACTTGGTGCGTCCTTGTTTTTTTCTCTCCTAATTCTACTTTGAATTATAAACATATACCAATGTAATGTGCACTTTGACGAATATCTCCAAGTATTTATCAGTTGCTTATATGTATTATACATCAATACTATACATAGTATCTGTTGTACATATCAGTGAAGTCGAGAGACTACGCCTAACTTAAACAAACGTAGTTTGAATTGCTTCACTGATTAAACTCTAATTGAGTTGATGTTGTTTGATGTTTGTAGACGGCATGTGTTTGCAAATGTGTGCATATATTTCTAGTTGCTTTCGTTATTATGATGCCAATAAACTGTAGAGGTCAGAGATTGATAGTCAGTCGTCTGTAGTGTGTGTGCATACATTATACAACTTTGCTCACGATATGAGTGAATGTATTATATATATATATATATATATGTATATAGGCAGCATGTAATTTGTTATGATTGTTGCTCTTGCAGTTGGAGAGAGAATGACAAATTTAATTGTTGTTACTTAAATTGACATTGTTTATGTCTAGTTTGTATCCGTTTCGCACTCGTGTGTCATTGACAATAGTGTTGATACGTTCATTCAATTATCTGATTGTATTTGTACGTGGGTGTGAATGCCTGTGTGAATTGAAATTTTCACTAGTTGTGTTAAAATTTCAACTTTCATCAATCATTCACTTACGCACAAAACTTCTTTGCTATTGACTAATAAACTTGTTTATACTGTCAAATCAATTTCATGCATTTCTATAATAATTTTTAACATGACAACTTTTGTGTTGGTTGTTGGTTGTCGTAAGGAGAGCCAACGACTCCTAGCATATTTTGATTCAATTTACATTAGAATAAGTCTTCACTTGTTTAGTGATGGTGGTAGGGAGACATTTCTCCTATAATTCATTGATATTATAAAACACTGTTCAAAGGAATGAGCAAAAAGAAAGCGTTGTCATCATGGAGTGAAGAAAGATTTCCTTTTATACGAGGCATTCGAAAAATGCAGTATATTAAAGTTTCGATATAAAGCGAAAATAGAATTTACGGAATTGTTTTTGTCTGAAATGTTTCGCTTTTTTGTTGATATGCTAGCTTAGCAGGACTTAATGAACACAAACAGCGATATCATAGCTCACAAAGAAGTGTACGAAAAATGTTACAATTGTCTAATATTACAGAGAGAGACCATAGTCATCCATTTTTCCATTACAGCGGATTCAACGTGAATGTGTAGAATAAGTAAGAAAGAAGATTTTAATATTACTGGAACGAATTTGATATTAAAAGTAAGCGCATAAATTCCATTTTGCAAATGAATTCAATTTCATTCACTATTTTCTCCCCGTAAATGTTTGTAAAAGTTTTCAGTTTTAATCATTTTTTTTTTCATTTGAAATCGTATTACTTAATTATTATTAATTAACGCTTTTAATTATTTTGCTTTTTAAGTACCCAAAACTTTACCGATTGTTGTAATGATTTTATTTCTTGCGTTCTACTCTACGCTGCCATATTCGCTGGCGTCTTTGTCCATTCTCCAGAGTCAAGTAAAAGGGAAAAATTATAAAAAGAGAAAAAAAGAAAGAATAAAAATAATGTTGAAATTTAATGAGCCACTAACTCGCTCAACACCGAACGAATTGAGAATTTAATTGTTTAGACTGCAAATTTTATGCCGTCAATCGTGCTCTATACTCTCGCTCTTGCCTATAGGTTGCAGCTTTTATACACAATAACATTTTGTTCCGTGTGTTGGCAGTGTTTGTTCGTTTCACTTCATTTTGTTTACTACTTGAACTTCTGCATGTAATTGACTATAAATTTAGTTCAGGGAAAATGTACTTTTAAAATTCCTAAGAATATTATGCCACTCGTTAAATCTTTATGAGAAATATTCACAGTACAAAAAAGAAAAGAAAAAACCAAAAACCAACAAGAAGAAGGATAGAATAATTTCAAGAAAATCCGTTGAATTATACGCATGTAAGCTTTAAGGCAGTTATGTACTTAAATTACTGAAAACAAGGTGCACACTTTTATACAAACTTTTATATACGTACTAAAGTATGAATTAGTGGGAGTATATTAATATTAATTTTTTCTATTTTAATATTTTCGTGTACACCATCATTTTACACTATCCTAAAAACACATAGATAGACAATTCCATATAGTTTGGATGTAAAATTATGGAACTTATTTCAGTGTAGGTACTGTTAGTGTCCTGAGATACGAGTACGTATCATATCAGGTTGAACATTTTTTGATACCCAATAGTCATCCCATGCTGCCGGTAGATGTACAAAAATGTTGGAAATCTTATACCTTGCGCATGAAAGGTAAAGAATGCTCAGAAGGCTTGGTTATTTATATTTCAATAGAGTGATGTCGAATGAGTACTTTATTCGAAATAATTCTTTTGATTATAAACTTCACTTCAGTTCACTCAATGAACTCTTGGTGAATAAACGTTGCCCTGGGTCAGGTTTTGCACAAGCTTATCTTAGCAAACCTCATAATCCATACATTAAATGTACTAATAAGTGAGTCCAAATTTGTTGTTTTATGAAATATCCTTGTCACGTTCACTTCTCCCTAAACTTCAGATATATATAGTTTTCACTTGTTCACAAGTTGCCATGTAGTTGATGCCAAAGTGCGAAAAGGTAGATGACATTTTTGCACATTTTAAACTTGGAAAAAAACTACAAAATGGTTGTGCGTCCTTGGACCTTGGAGAACTATAATATATACGAATATGCCTAAATTCTTTCTAAACAGATCGTAATGATCCAGTCGAAGCAGTTCAAAAATAATGGTTGACTTTTGTTGTCAAGAATGCAAATTATGCGCTTATCATAACGCCACCTTGTGGTAAGCGACTTGTAAATGCATACTTTTCTGCGTTCATGAACAGGTGGCTTTCGCCCAGCTATTCCCTTTTTGATTAAAATTCTGATGTAATTATTTTTCCAACCATCCTTCGAAAAAGGAAAATTCACTTAAGCAAAGGTATCTTTTCATCATCAAGAATCATTCGAGATCTTTTGTGTCGATCTAAGTGGTATGTATTACTCTATGGTATTTACTCTTCTTAATATGCGTTTATTATCGACGTAGTACTTAATTTAAAACTTTCATTTTTCATGACGCTCTACGCTTCGTTAATAAAGTAAATATTGTTGCTGCTATTGTGGTTACTTACCAAACTTTTGCACTTTTGCGTCCGTTGATTGCTTCTAAGCACATGAGCACATGTTGGTGCGCTTCCATGCTTACACGTATACACGTCATTTTCTTCTTCTTTTTTATATGTAACATTTATTGCTTTTCAAGTTTTTTTTCGTGTTTTATGTAAAAACTTTTTACTTCACTTTGAGTTCATTATTTCGTAGTTTAAGCGGAAAATATAGAGTTTTTTCTTAATCAATTTGAACGTTTGTTGGCAGCGCATTTCTGTGTATACGAATGAATTAATGAACGACGCGTCCTTAAACTTAAACAGAACATTTTTAATTAATCGCATTTCAATGTCGGCGCTATTGTGCGCTGTTTGTGTTGCAAAGGTACATTTTTCGCTGACGTTCTGTCAAATTGTGTACGATGTGCACGCCTATTCGGCGGTCTTCATGTCGCCAGAACAATTTTTTTCCGGGCAGAACAATATTTTTTCTTATTTCTCTTTTACTTTCTTAAAGTGGATGTCGTCGAGTACTAGAGAGTGGCTAACACGTCCCGGCAGGGTGCGAGGCAGACCATAATGAAATGGTCATTGACCATTGGATAACCTTGGATGAGCACTGTCAACACATAGATTTTGATGCAGGGAAAGTTGTCAGAAACTGTAGAATCGACAGGATGCTCTTAATTACTCATTCAATTTTTGACACCTCTCTTGCTTGTTATTAATTTAATCAAATTCCAGTTCATATGAGATGACACATACTATTCGTTAACTGGATTTCAGTAAAATTTACACTAACTGGTTCATCATATGTTCAAAAACAACCATGACCCAATTGTGCTCCCAGTCAAACCAATTTTCTCTTTCTTTCATAATACAATAGATGGAGAGTTGCATAGTGTAGAAGTCTGTGTGTAATAAAAAAAAAAACATGACGTTTGGTAATTGAGACAACAATAATTCCGTATTGAAAATGGTCTAAAACTCGGTATAATTTCATATATTTGTTACCTTGATCAAGACGACAACGTTTTGAATGCTTGAAAAAAAGTTAAACTTAAAGATGTGCCGCGCTCTGGCTTTCCCATCACCAATGAAATTCTTCCAACAATTGGATAGAATCGATTCATTGCATCTAATCACATCGCTTGGACATTTGGACAGGAAAAAAAGCTTGACATTTGAGTACCACAAGTATTAACAATCGTGCTGCTTTTGAACAGACTGATTACGGGCGGTGAGACGACGGTTACTTTTTTATTTATTTATTTATTTATTTATTTATTTATTTATTTATTCCACTTATACAGAAACTCAACTAAAACAAACAACAGTCGAGTGCAAATGACTCTTAAAGTAAATCTTAAATTACATATGACAATAATGTGTAAAGAGATGGACGAAGCTACACAAGTCGTAGAAAGTTCGAATGAATGCGACCTAAGTTTTCTTGTCTTTGATTTTAATGCACGCAATGGATAGTCTGCACGTTACTCAATCTGATTATCATTTGTTTCCATCAACTCTCTTATTGGTCTATAGCTTCAAGAGAAGCATGTGAAAATCGCTTATTTTGCAGTTTTGCCCTTCAATCTCATAAGTTCTAAGAAAAATGTGTGTGAATTTTGGTGAACAAGCCTCACGAACTTTGTTGACTCGAAGCAGGTGAAGAGGAAAATTTTGTACTTAATGGTACTAAGCTTAATTTTTGAAACAGGTCCACATAGGAAAACCAAACACCGATTGACTTAATGAAGCAACCTTTTTTCCTTTATGACAACGCCATCTATTCCATGCATATTCATATGCATCTGCGGTTTTAAAAAAACGCTACTTAAATCTCTTCAAATGAACTGTCAAAAGAGCAATTTCTGTATCGCAAGCAACAAGAGCAGCAGCCTTGTCTACTCGTAACAATCTAGCGAGAGCAACCATTCGCTAATGTCACCAAAACAAAGGCAAAATAACTTGAAGTTCGTGTAATAGGAGGGAAATATGTAAATAATCCGTTACTTTCCGTGCGATACGCTAAATTTTGTAAACAAACTCTACTAGCAAGTGAAATACCTCTTTAAGGACAATGCAATCGACGCTAGATAAGAAAATCTGCCGAGCAGTAGCAAATATAATTAGGGAATTTCTCGAAGGAGAGCAAGGAAATATTGACGACAAGGAAATCAGGAGAGGGATATAAAAGCATAAAAGCAGGAAAACAAAGTTGTCCATATACAAATCAAATATCGCTTATGTACATTAGGGATCGTATTAATTTTAAATCGTATTTTAATACGATTTGACAGTACTTCGGGGACAGCGCATATATGTTACTTTGTTCACATGTGATTCTTAGGCCTTCTATTGATTTAACTGCTTTTCTAATTTGGCATAGACATTTTGCTAGGATGGAAAATGATTAATTTTCTAGTAAGCGTGTAGCGGCCCATAAACCCATTTCCGAACTCGGCTTCGCGTCTGAGGTCACAACTGTTCTTTAAAGCAAACTTTTAAAATGTTGACCGTACGTCAAGCAGAACAATAGAAGATGACCACACGAAAATTATACACACATTTCTGTTATCTTTACGCTCTCTGCACGCATATACGCACTACGAGCATCTGCCAAATCTCATATAACTCCGGTTGTGGATATAAAATTAGGGAAAGTTGTAATGAAATTCAAGAGTCCGGGATTCCAGAACAACTACGATTAGGGTTAGAACTAGTCCTAGCTCACAAGTGGTAGTTTTTTTTTTTCAATATTTTATAAGGAGAATTTGTTATTTTTATGTTTGCCATGTATGCGCTGACGATAGTGTTTTTAAAGCTTTGTAAATCTGCTTGCGTAAAAAGTACCAAGAGTTTTGATAAATTCCAACAAAGTGAATAAACAGAAAACAAAAAATTCCAGAGTAAGAAAATGAATGTAAAATTAATTTAAAATACTGTATAAATATGCCAGCAAACGTTAATCCACTAACGATAAAGTCTCATGTCTTAAGCTGTTAAATAACTTTCTGGTGATTTAAGCTTTAAACTTTTGCACGACTAGTGCGGGAAAAAGGGAATTTTCCCTCTTCAATGATATCTGCTCTCGAGCGTGCCTCCGAGCACAGTTAAATTAGTTATGTATATAACTAATTCTATAGACAATCACTTGAGTTAATCTATAAGTGTTTTTGTGTTTGCTCTTGTGTTCAGCTTTATTGTTTAATGTGATTGAATTATGTAAGCAGTTATTGCTATTGTTCGTTTCGTTTAGTATTAACATTGCTGTCTTATTGCTGTTGCCTTCTACTTTGGTAAATGTTTTGTAAGCTACATTCTGAAGGAATTTTCTATTGAAAATACATCTGTGTTTTCCTTGTGTAAGGAGAGGAAAAAATCATAAATACATACTTCGTTAAGCGAAGATGAAAAGTTTTTAATCTTTGCTATCTTTCTTTTTTGCGTTGCTGCGCGAAGTAAGTAAAACGTGGCGAACGTAGATGCAGTAATCCATTGCAAACTGTGAATATCCAGTTAAATTCGTTTCGAAGTTGAAAAGAGATGCTAACAAATAACATTTTAGATTGGGTTTTGAATGGTCATGTCCTGGGACTTGAGAATTTTTATGCCTTTCCTTTAATTTCCTAAAAATTGGCGAAGAACGAAAATCTTAAAAGATGCTGTCAGGCAGAAAATGAATTTAATCCTTCGGGCAAAGTCTCCAATATGCAGATATTCATCTTAATCCACTTGAATTCTTACACTATTCATACTAAAATCCCTACATCAACACTGATTTCTATATATTTACTAAATTTCTCAAAAATATTTATATCCTACACCACGTGTGGTATAAGAGTCATGCAACGCCTGGAAGTACTTGAGTCCGTGTGTCCGCCTGATGTCTGTCCATGTAAAGTCTGCTGACTGACTGGTTTGTAGTATATTTTGATGAAATTTTTTAAATTTCGATGAATGGCGGATAAATCTTCTTCGACGCCTTACTTCGAAAAAAATATGGCATTACGAATCACTGCATTAGACAAAATGACGGTGGGCCTTTAATAGTCGGCCATTGCCGTCTGTAATATTTTTCTTATTTTATTTATATTTTTTCGATGCTTTCCTCTTAAGATGTTCGGGTTTTTTTAAATAATTAAGAAAACTTTTTTATTTATCGAATACATAAACGATTTTATTGATTTATGACAATTAACTTTGACCAAAAAGAGCAGCATTGAATCTTCTTGCTTTTCTATATATAATCGTTTGTTGGCTAGTTCCAATTTGGGCTACTAAAAACCCAACAACAACAACATTATTACACCATTCCCTTGTGAGGAATGGAAAAAATCAATTATTTCTTTTCGCTCATGCACGGCAAGTTGAATTATGTTGGCTGGTATCTGCAGGTCGATCTATGTCCGTTGCAGTTGACAACGCGCAACTCAAACAAAAGAACAAGTGTAAGTATTACGATGAAAAGCATTATGTTATTAAGCCGTAATTTGCGTGCATTGTTTGCCGCCAGAAGGAATGACAACAGAATGTGATATTTTTCGGTCCACCGCTAGATAGTTTCGTACGGTACGCCAACTCAGCCTGATTGTCTTCTTTACCATTGCTATTATTCCAAAGGTACTAATGAAACAATACATTGTGCTGAAGGCATTCAGCATAATCCAGATTAAATACTCGCTTGTGTAGGTAAGAAGAAGAGAGGTAAAAAAAGGACACAACTGCAATGATGATCGGAAATTTGTGCAAAGCTTTACATCTTACAAAAGGGCTTAAGAGTTAACAAATTTCCTCGAAAATGTTTCGTAGAGTGTGTTTCGTGCTTCTTCCTTTTTAAATAACAAAATTAAAATATCTACGCCTTTAAACACGACTTTGCAAAATTAGATAAAAAGATTAAATGAAGGCGCGTGGTTTGCGCGAAACTCTTTTAAAGCACTGCCCAAACAATTCATTAAATCTTCTCTTATTCAGTGTTAGTAATAGTAGTAAGCATAATACTTTGATTATTTTCTTTCTGTTGTTCTATCAGACTATGTGTCAGTTTATTTTGAATTTGCGAAAAAAACCCCCAACGCAGTGAACATAGTTAGAGAACGAAAAAAATGTGAAAGTGTAGTAAGCAATAGCTAGAACTTTTTGAACTCCTTTGTAAGAAACTGCTGACTAAGCGTTGAATTACTGCAAACTTAAATTTGGCGGACATACGCAAGTTTTCCCATATCATTGATATTGGGATAGGCTTTCGCAGAGAACGCCATATTATAATTTCGTTTAATTTACATTTAACTTAATTTAATTTACAACAATCAAATGACTGATCTGGTGAGATGATAAGTAGTTTCCACTTCGGTCAATTAATATTGTTATGCATTACATACAACATTTAGAAAGGAATCTATAACAATCTCATTGAATGAAAATAGTCACAGTATACGCATAGCTAAAAACTTAAAGTCTAAATATATAAAATAGCATATTACAACTCGATCCTGTTCAGAATCAAGCAGCGTTATTATTTGTCGTTTAAAATAAGAAACAATCACATCGATTTTACATTATTACGCAAGTATGTATGGCATTAACAAAGAAAGCAGAGCTTTGAAGATGCGGAATATGTATGTTCTCGTAAAATAAGACTTGTATCTCTTTTGGATTTAAGAAATAATTGGGCTGGTGTGTCTAAGTAGGTTTATGAACGAAGTTAAGATTTTTCCACATATGGGTATGAGTGCAATCTAGGTCGAGAATTCTCAATGAATTGACAATTGCTCTTGTCACACATGCAGCTACCGCGATTATTTATAGTCGCCCGCAATTCGTTCTTAGAGGTGTACGGAAAGTTTGCCACGTGCAATGCTATATTAAAGCAATTTACAGGGTCGTCCACCTTCTGGTCCTGAAAATAAAGGTGAACAAGCCACACTTCTGATTGAGATTTGAATTAAATTTTCTTTCAGTGTATTTTTTGAACCTTGCTTTTAATGAAATTGTTAAAATGTGTAACGAAAACATTGAACGCAGGCTTAGGTTTTGTGCTTGTGGAAGGAAGCTCATATTTGCATAAATACAGGTTGTGGCCTCTTTTGTGTAAAGAAAATACATTTGTTTTTCCTAAACAGCTTCCAGATAGGGTTTTGAACATGAAAATGGCACTGCAGTCACCGTCAATGGAGAACCCCAGAGAAACATGATGACTGGACATGGACGATGTGTGGTTTTAACAATATGTTGCACCATGTATTTCGTGGAACAATCTTCAATTTACTGCCAGAGCACTTCAACGGCCATGCAATCTGCAAAAATATCTATGAGCTTTGCATAAACGTAATGCGATGCAACCCTATTAGACCTTTTACTTTGGGGCCAAGTTGGAGTACTGTGGCTTACCTCAATAAAACTCCAACCCTCAATGACCTTATCGTCAAAGATTATTCGTGTTCTTGCTGAAATAAGAGCCGGTTGATATGGAAAAAGTTGGTGTTCTAAGATTGCAGTTTTAAAAGTCCAGAGGAGCTCACTTACATGAAATCATTTTTAAGTAAAAATGGCATGAACGAATATCTAAAATAAAAGGAGAATCATGTTGATATTGTCAACGCCATAGCTCCTTCGCAGTAGAGCGTTACTAAGTTTACGATTTTCCTTGCCGCGCCGTATGACAAAAATAAAGAAAATAAAGTAAAAAAAATTTAATTTTTTTTTCCTAAGGTGTTCGCGCAGTGCGGCTTGGCACACTACTTAAGTCCGTCTGTGAGGCCCGTTGTCTGTACTGTTCGCTGTTCGTTGGTCCATTCCTATTCCGCCAGTGCATATTCCCCGTAGCCTATCCTCACTCACGCGCACACCCACACATACCCCGCCTCAGCAGTAGGGTATACCGCTTAGCTACGCGTTATTCCTTTTTTTTCAATTTTTTTTTCTTTTACTGTATTTTCTTTTTTCTTTTTTTTTTTAAGGTATCCTATTATACATGCGAATAAAGAAGAAGAAAAAATTCAAATGAAAAAAAAACTACATGTAGCGAGATGATAATGGCTTCTTCACTGGTTGGCTGCAGTAGGAGAAAAGTTCGCTGCGCGCTTCCCCAGCTGCCCAATCTTTCGCCTCTTCCTCGTTCGTAGGGTGTATGGTAAAAGATAAATTTATGCAAGGTATTGTATGACGTCAATTCCCTGCATCCGTATACATAAAAACGGTGGCCAATCTCCATAGCTTTGTCTTAATGATTTTTATAAATTCTTTGTGCAGTTGCACAAGTCCATCTCATTTGGATTTTTCTCTTTTGGATTTTTCATACTTCCACTATTTACGGCATCATACATCTTGGAAGTTTCTTTTACAATCACGACTATTCTCGCAGCCAGAATTTACAAAACATTTAAACCCCTTTTTTTCTGTTTTTCTCATTTAGTTATTTATTTATTTTATTTTTTTGAATTATTGGAGTCTTTGCGAGCATTAGTATTTCACAAAAAGTTAAGTTCGAGACTTGCAGATGGCTGCCAATTACGATCAATATGTTAATTAATTCCTTTTTTTCATCATTTTAATATTAAAATGACTGTATTTTAGTTAATCCATTATATGTGTAAGCGATCATTGTGTGTTAATAGTTTTTTGCTCAGTATTTACGTATATTATTTTGCATAGGTTCTCGCTATACGAAAGTCTAACCAAACTTTTTGTTAAGGCTATTGAGTCTTTTTTTGTTGTTTTACTCTTTTAATGGAATTTGAAAAAAAATCTGTTCTAGTTGTAAAAAATGATTTCTTTCTTCTTTTAAGCTGCGTATAACAAATCAAAGGGAAAAGCGTTTCCTTCTCTCTCTCTCAGTAGTCTATCACAATTTTTGTTTCATTTATCCTTTGCTATTTTGACTCCTTCTTTTCTTTTCAAAACAAAAATTTTTAAAACATTTAAAAGCCTTTCTTCGACAGCACAAAATCAACGCCGGACAGCGCAACGCTGACTTTTTTGACGACACAACACTAACTAACCCTTATAGTACCAAAGTCAGCACTAAAACTAACCGACCTTTCCTGACTTTTTCGAGTACAAAAACTAACTTACTTTTGTTCAAAGTATGAGGGAAAAAATGTTCTTACGTCTCACAGACGGACTTTGGACTTTTCGTCTTATCATTTTTTATTCTCTCTTGCGTAATAGCGTTCTCCAGAGAGAGAGAGAGAGAGAGAGAGAGAGAGAGAGAGAGGGACAGTTATGAGTAGAGGCTTTTGCTTAACGCTAGGCTGCTATTCTTGCAAATGAGGTTTTTGCATAACGGCAGGCCGGTATTACGGTCTTACTTACTCTATTGTGATAGAGTAGTGGTTAAAGCGTCCGTCGGTCTGCTTTTTAGCAAATGCAAAAAAACATTTATATAACCCTATATATAATATATAAAATTTCAGAAGGCGCGCAACTAGTTTAAGTTTGTGTCACTAGATGTATAAGAACATGACTGGCACGGTTTTCATTATACTCAGAATTATGTATTCTCAGAATTGCATAGCGGATGTAATCGTATAGATTTAATGTAGAATTCAGTTCGAATTAAAGATGGAAAACAAGTCTGACGAATTCACCTCAGTACTTATCATTGTCACCATATGTAGGGAAATAAAGGAAGTGATGTTGGAATAGCATTCATCTTAGATGAATTTCATCGCGATGTATTTTCATTAGACAATATTGCGTAGATCATCGCTTGTTCGTTCAATAACATCCTCAGCAAAACTCATTGGCCATGAAAGTGTATATTTGTGCACTAAACAAAAGTGGCCATGGAGGTAAACTGAGTGTAAAACAAAAATTATTTTTCTGATGAACTACTTACGACTTCGAGACCAAAGTACACCTCAAGTTTTTTTTTTTAAATGAAACATAGTTGTTAACAAATTTAAAACTTTAGAAAAACTGTCATGACCAGAAGTGTAAGGCTTCCTTTGTCGTTCGCTAGGCGAATATCTCCAGCGAATATTACAACTGCGCCTGGATTTATAGCCCGTTTGGTTAACACTTAGTAGATCTTCATTTTTTAAATGCAGGCCACTATAACCGATTCAAAATCTTTTGATGCGGCCAGACAAATCCTTGTGGACTGAAAATCATTAGGAACAACAGTTTTATTTTTGCTGACGTGGGTAGGAATAAATTTTTGAAGTTGGGAGGACCAAAACCGTTGTTCGTTTTGGTCTCACCCATAGGTTTCAGTCAATTTAATTGTAATACGTACAGTAGGGTTAAGTTAAGTTTATCTGTAAGTTACATAGAAGCGTCATCTGACTGATTAGACAGGAAGACGCACTTGCGTCCCGCGTCGACCAGGGCGATCTGATAAAGGAAGGCTTCGAGCCATGGACAAGTGGTAAACAAGGGGTAAAGCTATGTGAAAGAATCTAGAGGTCATAAGGAAATGGTGAAAATGTATTCTAGAGATTTTAAGAATTATTGAAAATCGAGTCATGTAAGTTTGCAATTGAAAATAAATTAGGACAACCTTATGAAGGGTTATGAAAAACGGGTCATGCTAGTTTATAATTCAAAATGAAATATGCTTGTGAAGGCACATTCAGAGAAAGGTGGCAGCATTACTCGCGCGGATTTATAAAGGTAGCGTATAAGCGAAGTCGGAAGGCTACTAACTGAATCTGGAGGGATAGTGTAGTCTCGACGCTCGCTCAAGAAGTACCCTTGAGTCGAGTGAGTCGGCGAAGAACGTGTCCCAGGCTTGCAAACATTGTCGTTTACAAACTTTTAAACCCAATAAAGTAATTATTGAGAGTGCAAATTAGTTCGGTTCGTTTTCTAAGTGAGAGCGTATAAGTAGTGCTGTGGGGTACTGAATGAAAATGCTTTAAGCTGTACACGACTGTGTAAATTATCACAGCAAACCGTACATAACAACGTCGTCTACGGAATTAGAAAGTGGCCTGAGAGTTGGGAGTACTTTGATTGGACAATATTTTGTTTCAGACCAAATTCATTCATTTTGTTATGTCGACCCCA
The DNA here is from genome assembly GCA_000688735.1 of Glossina austeni. Classification (NCBI taxonomy): domain Eukaryota; kingdom Metazoa; phylum Arthropoda; class Insecta; order Diptera; family Glossinidae; genus Glossina; species Glossina austeni. The sequence goes on along the minus strand of KK502423.1, from coordinate 432,923 downwards.
AAAAAAGCAGACCGAACTCGAAAGTGAATAAGGCAATCTCATACAATCTCATACCTGACCATATATTTTTGTTGGTACTATGACCTGCAAGTTTCGTCTAAATGAAGAAATTTAGTAAATGACGCCAAATGTCATATGATGACCTAATTAGAAAAATGCTTGACAAGAAAAATACCTGCAGTGCTTAGTATTTCTTAACAACAATCGGTGAAAAGCAGTATTTTAATGAATGCAATAATATTGAATGATTGCCAAAAATGTGGATGTGATGGGAAAAGTTTTAGCGTATCGTTCCATACAAACGCTTTGATGAAAAGAAAGGTAACGAACTTTAGCTTTAGAGCCTTGCTTTCACACTTTTGTTATTTATGAGCTTTCTCGTAAAACATAAATACTCAAAACGTCTAATTTTTGGTATATCATAAAAAAAATAGGCGGTACACTGAATTGCTCGAAATGGTGTGCAACGGTATTTCATAGCGCTCGGATTTGCTCGGATATCAATTGAATTACATGCGGAAATACATTTTTAGAACAACTCGTCGTCAAGCAACAGTCCCCGAGCTTTCGTAAAGTTTTCCAAAAAATATATGGCGCTTTTAAGGAAGCATGCGTAAGCATACTCTTCTCTGCCAAGCAAATAAGTAATGAAATGATTAGAAATCTTCAAGTTTCACAGGCTCCAGCAGTAACCAAACAGGTTTTTATCATATTTCCCTAGATTAAAAAAGGATTTGTTGATTTACAAGCTACGTATAAGAGCCGTAACACTGCTTTCCACAATTTCTGAAAACGGAATGCTTAATGTAGTAAGTAACATATCATAAATGAATAGATTTATATTTTAATTTTATATTTACATAAAATATTGCCGGCTTTTAAAGAATGCACAATAACGTCCACGTACTACTAAGTAATACAGTAGTTTTCGCTTAATAAGGTAACACTTGCAAAAATGCCTGGTTTCACTGCTTCAAAATTTTCATAATAACCCCTAAATATCTCTACTGTTTGAAATTTTACAAGTAAAACATTTAAATAGCACTTCAACATCACAGCCTTCTGATTTATGGAACGCAGTCCATTAATTTTCCGGCAATTTTTTTTTGTTTTCAGTAAAATTATTAAAGCCGTAGCCCAAAATGTATTTAGTATTGTGTTGAGTGAAAAAGCACTGTTTCGAAAACGATCCGGCAGAATTTCTGTTTTGGATGCAACTACGTAAGGGTATAGGTAAGAGTGTTTGCAGAATGAATGCATTGTTTTTGTGTTTTGTTGATTTACGCATATTCCACTTGTTGTTGCTTTTGTTGTTACGCTTGGAGTTGTTGTTAATTCTAAACGGTAACCGATTGTTTGATTTAAACAAAAAGCTAAATGGTAAACATTTTCATCGCCACTTGAACAAAATAAATCGGCTTTCGATTGTTGTTTCGTGTTTCAAGTGTCTTTTGAACTTGCAAATGTTTCAGCTCCGTTCTACTGATACATATACAAGTGTGCATATAAACTGGTAGTTACAAGCAAATGAGAAAAGATGGAATTACAGCAGCAGCATTTCAATTCTATTCCTAAAAGGTATAACAGCAGGTTATGATAATATATACAATTTCTAAAGTCTTTTGCTTAAAACTCTTTTATGACAAAGAAATTCTGATAATAGTTTAAATAATTTATTCTGAGAAAACTGGAATACGTAGCTCCACTTCAGCCGCTAGAACATTTAAGGGAAATACATGCAATCTTGGTAAAAAAACTGCTTAAAGATCGTATGGCCCTTTCGTTTTTAAATAGAAGCAAACAGAAAAAGACGAATACAAATTTTTTTTTTTTTAGTATTGAAGTCGAAAACTTTCTAGATCGCTTTGAACACTTATTAAGAGTGAAAAATTATGAAATTAAAACACAAACTTATGCTATTATGCCTTTGGACCAAGAAAGAAGTTGTCGTTACGTGCAGGTTATCGGGTTTTTGTTAAACGTCAATGAGACTGTGACGTAGACATTTATGTAAATAAAGAGCAAAGAACAAATACGCGCATATGTATTGTATATATATATATATATATGTATTTATATATATATGGTCGCTGTTATACTTTTGTAGATTTTCTCTACATGCACACATTGGCAATGCATAATCGCTTACTTAATAGGTCTGTCATCCTTTTTGGTGTTAAAAAGACGTTGAACCTTTTGAAAAGTGGTTAATGATTCTCGTTTTTTAAATTTGTGCGAATTATTTTAATTTTATACGATTCGTTTTTAACAGCCAGTAGTATGAAGGTAGAGAGGTTAGAGAGCTTCCAAAATCCTTGATTTCTACCAACGGGAGATTTGTTGCAGAGTTAGTTAGGTCCGTCTGTCCAACTTCGTGTTTCCTTTTTCGATTAAGGTCCTATATTAATTTATTTATTTGTCTTGTGTCTGTCAACTTGGTTTACACAATTCCAAATGTCTTCATTTGTTTCCCCGCAGAAGCGATTAAGTTTTCTTGAGACTTTGAGCCCAGCCCAGGAAATTATCTAATACGAGCTGCGAATCTCTCGGTAAACAAAAGGATGTTTACTTCGATTTTTAATAGCTCGCAAGTATGTAAGATCTTAGGATAAGATACAAATGTGAGATAACTGTTGACGAATCCATTGACGAATCCCTTGAAATTTAAGATTGCTTTACTTTTTACACTTTTGTTTTGAAAACAATGGAAAACTTTGCATTTCGTGTAGGAGACCACTACAACGACAGTAACTTATAAATTAATGTTCGGAAATGAAATTTTGAAATATTTCGTTTAAAAGTTGGCCTTCCTTCAATAGTCATTCTACACTCTTGTGTCACCCTACGAGAAGAAACAATGTGTCGTGCTGTGCAACATTATTTTGATTTTTGATTATTTTGAACGGAAAATTTCTAATTTTTGAAAAATTTTGCTTATTCTAAAGTTCTTCGATTTTAATGCGGTGATAGCACGTTCTCTGGCTAGCATTACAGTAACTAATTGTACAACTTTGAACTAATCCTACTTCTTAGCCGCGTTAATTACTATTTTTCTTTGCAGAAAAGAAGAAGGGGAGTAAGCTAAGCTAAGCTGATATTTTACTTTCTTTTCATTAGTTTTATCTTCATTAATATTATTGCGCTCTTCTCAAAGCTTAGTAGTTTTCTTGCTTACTTACAAAGTTTTAATGGAAAATTCGGTTATCTGTTGAAAGACGCGCTTATTTTATTTTATTTTATTTATTTTACTATTATTTTCAATTTTTGTCCGCCTGAGTGACCGAACAAGCAAACGATTTGGACTAACAACTCAATGATCGTGGCTTCAAATCTCAAGGGCTGTAGAGCTTTCAATAAAGCCGAAAACCTTAGATGCTAGTGCTTAAAGACTTTAGTTTTGGAATTTATGCTTCTGGTTAAATTATTATAAATTATAAATTATTATAATAATAATAATAATAATAATAATATTTTCAATTGTTTGCTGTTTAGATGGACTATTTTTTCTGTTTTTTTTTTGTTATTTTGTTATTAAGATTTAATATGTTGGTCGGAAAGGTCTGTCGCATTTGACTGCTTACAGGAAATTTTGTTTATCAGGTCAAGGCAAACAGAAAGAATACTTCATGTGAGGTCTTATCGTTTAGGATATCTCGCGTGAGGTGGGTAAAGTGTGTTTACGACATTGCATTTTGTATGCTTTCCAGAAGGGAAGCCAGGCACTAATTGCTTGTAAAAGATTGTCGATGTTGAAGACTAACCCACATCTAGCTAAGTTGAAGTTGCAAAGCAACTCGGCACCCATCATTCGACTGCTGGGATACGCATTAAACAGCATCACATGCAAATGTTTTATTCAAAGTGCGGCCGAAATTTCCCCCTAAACGTTCCAATCAATCTCTCGATTTTTTTTTTTCGCCGAGTCCTTGAACAAGCGGAGAAGATCAGTCTACAAAAACTAAATTCATTTCCGATCTTTAACAGTGCACTGGTTGTTGATGGCTGAGGGTGAGATTGATCGTCTGGTTTGTTCACGCCAGCCGCTGATTTACATGAAGCATCTTCGCCGTAAACACGATGAATTGTATCATAAGCCTGTGAAGTTTTATCTCCTTGGCCGGAGCAAATTTTTGCAGAATTTTAGCTAATTTTTAAAGCGCTGTTATTTTCCACCGAATTAAAAAATGTGAGAAATTTTTTTATTGCAATTACTTGTAAACCGCTACCTTTCAAATCTGGATATATTCTATTATGAATGACATAAAAGTTCTGAAGAGTTTGATTAGGTTTACGACTTGGGCGGAACGAATTTTAGTATGAGAATTTGTTTGTGTGAGTGGACGGTATTCAAGTTGAGCCCATTCCCGTGTTGATCCCACAATTATTGTCTTAAATGATTTAAGCACGCACATCATGACACACCGCCTAATCTTGCAGCGGCCTATCATTCAGTCAGAACAGTTGAACTTTTTCACAGTACACAGTACGTAAACTGAAATTCTTTTTGTCGCGTCAGTTGTATTTGTGCCTACCGTAAATGAATACGTTTTTCAAGAATGTCAATAAATTGCAATAAAAAGAAAACTTTCTTTGAATATAAAATAAATTGTACGAGTTTGCAAATAGTGTAGAGTTTGTTCAGCAAAGTTTTACTTTATGAAGTACTTTGGTATATACATACACGTAAATGCATGCGAACGTTTGTGCAAACGTTCATGTGAACGCGTATATGTGAACGCCCCTTATGCCTTATGTATACGAAGTGTAACAGAGAAGATGGAAAAACATAAAACGAAAAACATGTAACGTTCATAATATGAAATTAAATTATATTTTCATTTGTGTACATTCATTCATCTCGTGGATATATCCCCTTTCTCTTTCTTCTTTATCTTCTCTCTCTCTCTCTACATTCTTCCTTTTTATATTTTGATATTTCGTTTTTCTCGGTCTCTATGGATTCACAGTTTAATTGGATCTTTTATAGAGTGAGAATGGTCAGCTGAACTTTTCGCAACTTCTACTAAACAAATTGCTATAAGATTTAAAACGAACGTTTGTGTGCTTGCATACACGCAAACGAATTTTTACTGTGCAAATACAATGACACCAACACGTATATGAGTGCATAACTATGTTCGTAAATAAGCTAAAGCACATTTCTATGCATAGCACGAAGATACATGTGATATATGTTTATGTATGTATGTAATACCGCACATATATATACATACCCGGGTTTCCTTTATTATAGCGCACTTGATATGCTGACAGAAATACTTTATGATTACTATATAAATGTTTTTCTCTTCATTTCATTTACACTCGAATTAAGAATTTTAGTTACAAATTGTGTTCCGTGAGTATGTCTTATGTGCTTTAATGTTATTTTCAGCGAAAATGCAGAGACTATCTGATGGAAGACTTATGTTGAACAGATACACACTGTAAAGCTTCATAATCATAAATTTTGTGTCACGTACTTTTGTTAGTACACACCGCAGATCTCAATTTTATTTTTTAAAAGCGTTACCAAAACATGGAAGTACATTGAATCGTCTTTCGCCGTATATGGTTTTGCAGTGCACTGGTCAGATATGCATATGAATGGCAGTCTGCTTTCCACACTAACTTTCAACTAATTAGCTCCTTTTATTAACTTTTGTCATCCATTGCTCTATACTTACACTACAAATTGTAGACCAGGTCTGGGATCCACACGTTCAAAAGACTACGTTTCGTTTTCGTCTTAATCTTTTATCAATTCAGCGCAGAAGAAATAATTACTAGTGATCTCATAAGAACTTTCCGATTAACGTAACTTTCTGATCTCGCATTCGTTCCTTTCTCCGGTTTGTGTTTGTTTTTCTGAAAAGCGCAAAAAGTGGAAAAATGACTTGAAATTTCCTATATTTACTGACTGAGGAATTTCATAGATTGACGGCGTCATTTGCCTGCAGCTGGTAAATGAGAAAGTCTGTCGACATGTAGCGAATGTCAGTCCGAAATTGCGTCTAAACTAGAACACATCAGTGTTTGCTGTAATTATGAAATTGATCGCTCCCGGCTAAGCTTGTTTTTGCTTTTTATATATGCACGACTAGGGTGACCGGCGTTCATGATTGCCTCAAAAAAAAAAAAAAAAAAAAAAAAAAAAAAAAAAAAAAAAAAAAAAAAAAAAAAAAAAAAAAAAAAACATACGAGCGAAGATTTCTTCCTCGTCTGTTAAATTGTTTCCGCAGTAATATCAACAACATACCATACCTATGGTAAACAAACATGAACAAAATATATTATGAAAAACAAAAAATATTATAAAAAACGAACGTACCAGTTTTTCGTGCATATATTAAGGGCTTTCTAAAGCGAGCAAGATTGTGCAAAATAAATAAGGAATTTCGAAAAATGGAAACTCGCTTAATATGCTCTGGAATTTACAAGTAATTGCGCATATAAACAATGATGCAAATCACCTGGAGTTATGGTAGTATACACTCCGAAAGATATTGCTAAAGGTGACGATTATTGCAGATTCTCTGCAATGGTTTCCTTCATCGCTGATATAAGAAGATTTTCTAACCTTTTTTACAAAATAAGTCTATAAAGAATTCACATCATACGCACTCGTCGCATTCATCTACACCGGTGAGAGTAAGTAACGATATCTTAACTTTATTGTTAACCTAAATTTTATAGACAAGCGTAAAGCGCGGAAACCACAGTTCAATTGTTTTGAAGCCGAGTTGTATTGAAGTAATGACGTAATTAGTCAAGTCAATTAATCCATGTTGCTTTCTTCCTTAAGTGCACTACTTTCAATGGGTGAAATTGCAACGAATTCTTTTAAACGTTGTGCTTGATGACCGCAATCCATTTTTTCTATTTCTTTATCTAATTACGTACGAAATATAGCCACAAGAGTGTAACAATCAAATTAAGCCAACAGAAAAATGTTAAGATTAATTATTAATTAATTAAAAGGAGAAAATTGTAAGCTCGCTTTTTATAAAAGTTTATAAATTAAAAGGAAGAAGAAAGAATTTGAAAACAAAAATCGATATATACACAAATTATGCAAAGAAACATTCATCGACATAAATATGCAAGAATTTGGCAACGAGTTACAGTAAACAACTCAAATTGTTTAAAGGATCAAAGGAAGCATGATAATGATTAAAAATGAATTTAAGCATTACGCAGACAAGAGACACATATGCAAATGGTCATAAAGAGCGGACCTATATATAAAGGATCGAATTAAATTAAAAGTATCATTTACACTCCAGATTGGAATATTTCTTCGTATTTTTACAATAGTTGAGTTTTAGTAGAACAAAATTCCTTGAACAACTAGCACTTATCTCATTGATTCAATTCGATGAGTGAATCATATCTTTACTCACTATGCTTGAAGAAGGAAACAATGGGCGCGCAACTAAATTTGCGGTTTCCTTACATGGGCGGAGCTAATGGTCTGCGCAGTGAATGTGTAAATCTGAAGCCGTGTTTTGTTTTTTATAACTTCGACATCACATTAGTCAGTCGTAATGGCGACATATATCGCAAAACATAAAACATTTGTTCTAAAAACTAGGATATGCAGTTTTTTGGCAAGAAACAGTTAAACGTGGGTTACTCGGCTGCGTAAACAATCGACGCAACCCCAAATAAACAATAGCAACAACAAAATGATACAATTTAGACAAATAAGGAGCCCAATAGGCCAAAAGTCATGATATTATTAGTCGCTTAAATAATATCTGAGAAGAAAGATATCTAAGATATCTTTCAATCATTCAAAGATATCTAAGATATCTTTCTCTAGTAGTAATGTAGTTTCATAGGGTGGCACCAAGACTAAAGGGTAAAGATAGATTTCTTAGAACGCAGAACAAGACCGGCTTCGGTTTAAATTGAATCGACTCATCATTAACAATGGTGGGAGAGAGAGACAATACCATTAGACGATACCATAGAAATAAATTGATGTAATGGGATCAAACTTTCTAATTCAGATTCGAGGAAACGGGAGTACAATTATAGGTTAAAGTAGGAGATTGTTCGGACCTCATCAGCGCGCATTTGCTTGGCATATGATTTGACTGTATTACGGAAAGGGGACAATTGACGTGTAAGAAGAGCAAAGTAGGTTCTGCCTAGTTAAAAAGACTTAAAAAGAAGAAAGAAGAGCGAACTAGTATAGAAATCAAAGCTCAGTCACCTCTTCAACAAAGTTTCGAACACTGTCAAAGAATTTAAAATGCTCTCGTTTTGCGTTACGTAAACAATCTGTAGTAATGTACATCGCAGTTACTGTGGTTAAGGTGTGGCCAACGTAGATTTGTAGATTTCCAAGCCTGTCTCCGAGGCCGTAATGTTAATGTCAGCGTCTATTGGGTAAGCACATCGCTCACATAACAAGCTGGCTGTCTAACTATCAGACTCTGAGTTGTTTTAGGGAGACATCGTCTATCCAGGGATTCCATATTAGAGGGTGGGTACAATGTGAGCAAGCACGAAAAACAAGCATAGAAAGAAAAAACACAGTTTGTGCACGGATTGATATCGGAAGGCGAAGATAAAGCATAACCCCACATATGTGCAATAGTAATAAAAGGAAGAGAAATGATCAAAGAAATATAAAAGTATAAAACGTATTAGGGGGACCCATAACTAATCAATTATTTTCGCAAGATACCATTTCCCATTACTCCTGCGGCAACCAGACAAGTGTAAGCATACTTTTTTTTGGTGTTATTCTTGAACCAGTTTGTTAGTAATTTATTCCCAACAATATAAAGTTTTTTTTGTAGCCCTGTAATAAAATGGCGGACTTTGTACCTTCTGAGAGCCATATTCGTAATTGTGTATTTTTCCATTTTAACGCCGGTTTAAGAGCCACGGAAACAACAACCAAAATTTGCGACATATATGGAGATGTGTTGAAGGTCAACAAGTGTCAACGTTGGTTCAGAAGATTTGCTGCAAGTGATTGTGATCCGTCAGATAAGCATCGAACTGGATGCCCAGGTCAATTCGATAACGACGCCTTAAAATCTCTAGTGGAGTCCGATCCAAGGTTAACTATACAGGAACTATCAAGAAGAATTGAGTCTACCTGGTCCACCGTGCAAAGACATTTAAAAAAGATTGGCTAGGTACATACACAAGGTAAATGGATTCCACACCTGTTGTCTGAGGCCAATAAAGATCTTCGGCCAACAATTTGTAATTCCATGCTCACCAGACTAAACAGAGATCCATTTTTGTCTAGGATCGTGACTGGAGATGAAAACCGGATCCTTTATGATAACATAAAGCGATCGAAACAACGGTTGTCTGCAAACGGGAGACCTCTTCCAACCCCTAAACCAACCCTATCCCTGAGGAAGGTGTTATTGTGTATTTGGTGGGATTGTTCCGGTATAGTGCACTACGAATTATTGAAACCTGGGGAGACAGTTACTGCTCACCGGTATTGTCAACAATTACAACGGTTACAGTCCGCACTCATAGAAACAAGACCAGCTTTAGTGAACAGAAAAGGTGTGATATTACAAGAAGGTAATGCCCGTCCTCATACAGCGAAGATTACTCAAGAGAAAATTAAGCAGTTAGGCTTAGAACTTCTACCGCACCCTCCATACTCTCCAGACCCAGCACCGTCGGACTACCATCTGTTCAGGTCACTGGAGCATTCGTTACGAAATAAAAATTTTAATTTCTTATCCGATGTCCAAACGCACCTTGAGTTATATTTTAAGTCACGCCCACCCCTCTTTTTCAAGAGGGGGGTTGAACTTTTGCAGGAACGATGGCAACAAGTGATAGCAAACGACGGCGATTACATAAACGATTAAAAACTAAAAATGTCATTTCAAAAACACATTTTGTCTATGAATGCAAAATAATTGATTAGTTATGGGTCCCCCTAATATATAACAATAATCAAGGAGAAAATGTAAAGACATCATTAGTTTACTTTTGAAGTTCGACGTAATCGATGAAAAGGGAATGAATGACAACCGAAGCTTGATTCATTTTTTAAGAATAAATTTTTATAGTGAACGAAATTCACGATGAATCGCAAAGAGGTTGCTCAACTGATTGGGGGTCTTGTTTCCTGCACTACTTAGTTTTCTTAACTGCATTTCGAAAGCTACACGTAGAACACACGCTCTCACCGAATTCTTGAACGACAACGAATTTTATATAGTTTTATGTACAGATTCTTTTTGAAGCTTTGTTTACCTTCTCTGGGCTTCTTTCACCAGATTTAGTGATAACGATAAAAGAAATTGTTTTGTTTTCATTTTTAGGCTTTTATGAGCTTAGTCGGTGAAGTATTCACCGCGATGCAAAACAGAAGCGAATAATTAACATAACTAAGCAATTTGCTCCATTTTTCCATCAAAAATATTTGAACTAAATTTTCGACTTTTCGTAAAAGCAGTTATGAAATGAATGCGTTTCAAATCTGGCAACTTGTTTGTGACTTTCGTAAAGTTTGTTTCTGATCATTATCATGCAGTGCGCGACACTGTGATCAACCTACGTTGGATTAATTATTTCCTGGGAAATGTGCAAATGTGTAAAAACTTGGATCGAGAATGTAGAACTAAATTAGATTTGGGAAAGTAAAATTCAGTCCGCACCGAGTCCATTGAAATCTCGTTTCACTTCTAAACTTTTCTCTTTAAATGCGTGCAATAAATTAAGTTCAAGTTTAATTTGATTTTTTTTCTAATAAGGTAGCGGATGTCGAAGATTCGCTTTATATGTGTGAGTATAGTTTGCTCAGTTTCCTTACTTGTTACAGTTTATTTACTCGTGTGTTTACCACGTACTTTACCGTATATATGTGAATACGTATACAAATATACATTTAGTAAGTAGTGAAATATGCCAACAAGTATCTTACACTTCATCTATTTATTTAACATTAGTGCCATAATAATGTGTTGTGCTCGCCAAGATGGCTATGTGCTTGAGTTTGTTGATGATGAGAGAGTTTTATGTAACTTGACTTCATTTATATCCTTTTTCTTTTGTCGAAAAGCAGATGTGCATCGCCTGGGAAGGAGGGACGAACAACAAGTATTTGTATGCTCTAAGGAAAATAATTTACACAACAAAATTCCATCTATTCATCAAAAAAACTCTGTAATAATTTTCTGTTCCACACAAAAAGTATCCTAACTATTCTATAGCTACAAAAATTAAATTGTTAAGCAAATATTTTACTAAAAATATTCCTCTTTGCTTTTATGCTAAAACATAAGCTCAAACAGAATATTTTGCTTTGTTTTAGGCGAAAACAGAAAATCTTTTTTCCCGCATTACGCTATATCGCTTACGATTTAAAAACGAGCGTATGCGTAAAATCTGAACAACATGTTTTTAGATGAGATACCATCGTTATTGTTAGCTGAAAGATATCGAATTCGTGCATTTCTTTTTAATGAACGCGATTGATCGGCTTATTCTGCAAAGTTTTTTGTTCACTTCCTTCGCTTCTGCATCCTTATATATTTATGCAACTATTCGGCTATGCTTGTAAAGTGTATCATTAAATGTAGTTTTGAATAGCATATATAATCGCATGTGAAGTAACGTTATTTATTAAAGCAGCTTAGCCTCGAATGGTTGATCGTTGTGCTTATAAAGACATAAATAAAAAAAATTAATACAAAAATTAGTAAGAAAATTATATTTGTTCGGGGACGACTTTTCTATATCCATCCCAATCGTCCTAAACGAGACTAAACAAGTAAGAAAGTTAAATTCGGTCGGGTCCGAATATTTTGTACCCATCACCGTTATCCTAAAAAGAGAAAAAAGATGAAAAAGAACAAAATTTTCGTGGAGCGGGCGCAGCTGATTTCTTCTATTTTCAAAATAAAAGTTTTTGTCGTATAGGCATGAAGGCGTTGTAGGCGTGTTTTATAGGCAATATCTTCATTTCCGTTAGAATGTTTACAAATGTTGAATGTTACAAATACTACAAAGTTACGCAAACAGACAGATGTACAAACGAACAGGCGGGCATGTTTAGCTGTATTCAAGGATTGTAACTTCCCAAGAATTTTTATACTTTATGGAGTTTTTGAAGCTTGTTTCCATGCGCTATGTAGATATTAAAAAAATCTTTAAAGTTTGATACGCTACAACATTGGGTAGGCGCGACCAATTTTTTCCATTTTTGTGCACGAATGCTACAGCGTCGCCCATAGAATATGCGTTCAAACTTTTGCATGTTTATTCGCCATAGTTTACGAATAATGAGCAAAAAACCAATTTTTATCTCTTTTGAAAAACAGAGGTGACCTCGGTTAACGTGGTACTGTATGTGTACCATTGACCGATTTGGCCCATCTTCAATACCAAGCAACGAGGCAGAATTTCTAATATTTCTGCCACATTTGAAGCCAATAACTTCATTTTCGTGGTCAGGAGAATGTTTACAACAGACACTATACAGACAGACAGACGGACATGCTTAAATCTATTCAGAATTTGATGATGATCAAGATTATATATGCTGTGTGGGGTTGCTCCGGCTGGGATTTACAAACCTAGTAAGCCTACAGCACCTTTTCTCACTCAGTTCATTCCCAGTTCCCAGTTATGGGAGGGAGTTCAAAAAATTGCTCCTTCTGATCCAAATTTTCCACAACAATTTAGAATACCGGAATACTATTATTCAAGGATTTTTCTTGACTAAGATTTGATGATTGCCACCTTATTTTCCATAACGCCTTTTTAAATTGAGGTGTTATATGGGGTGGAAAAAGTGGTCCTATACACATTCATTTTTAATAGGGCTCACCTTTGGGCCAAAGTGCGAAATATCATCAAAATATCTCAAAAATTGCGACTTGTAGGTTGAACACAAAATACATGGACAGACATAAACGGACAGACAGACAGACATACTTAGAATGATTTCCTTATTCGTTAATATAATAAAAAATGATTCCATCTTAAGTCCTGTTGGGTGTTACATAAATCTACACAAACTTAATATAACCTTTACTACAAATGGTGTAGGGTACAATAAACACAAATATAGACCACACACTTCTCGCAACTTTAATTTAACGCTGTTTTTAAATTGTTTTTGGTGTAGTTTTCTAAGGAAGACAAAACCAACAATTTTAGGGACAAGGCTGAGCTGTTTCCAGTTTGTATTTATCATTAAACTCTTTTGAACTCTTTTGAATAAGCAGTACAGACCCGAGATTATAGCAGATAGTTTATGCGTTCTTAGAAACAGACCTAAGTGATTCCTTGGCAACAGAACGATCACGAAATTCGTTAAGACGAGTATTTAATGAAACTTAAAGACCTTTTTGTCTTATTATTTCGTTATATAACTGCCTAAGCCGGCGGCATTAATATGGGAGTCTGGGGAAAGAGAATTTTGTTTTGAAAGAAGTAAGCTACTCTTTAAGTCTACGCCGGGTTGAGATAAGCAGGAACGTTCAAGAGTTTCCAGAGACATAACATAATAGTATTAAACTAATAAATAATAGATCGAACTATTGACCATAGAGAACTAAATGGAATGTTATCAGATAGGAAATTTAAAATAACTTTCTATGTTCTCGGTATGCCATTTTCTTGCGGAAAACTTTATAAATAGATTTTGAATAACAGGTCAAATCACTGGAATGGAATTCTGCACGGGAACTGTTTTACTTGCCTGTCATACTCAACTCAGTCGAAAACATTGTAAAAATTCTTAGGATCTGCAGTAGATTTCTCTTTGGATAACAAACTGATTTAGAATATTTCTGCTTGCAAAACAAACGATCGTACGACGAAGAGTATAAATAGTTCTTTTTTAAATTTTTAAATTGCTTACTACTTTTATATTCAGTTTTATTGGCAAAGTTTATTTCAAAAGCCTGCTTTGTTAGCAGCGAGGCAATTAAGTTCATTGATAGCAAGAGTTTTTAGAGGAGTAACAATCGCCGAATTGTAGCAGTCTAGCTAAGTACAAAGTTAATTGTCGGCAAAGACCATATGAGTGTACGGACGGTTGCTTGAAGGAGAGCCGCGAGATGACTCGTGTCCTCTAAAGATACATTCAAAGAATAGATAAGTGGAGTTGTAAAAAATCAAATTCTTCAAGTTAGTCACGTTATTTAACTGAGGCGCTCGCCGAACCGCTTTGAAAATCAGATACTTAGGTCGTCGATGCCATTTCAACTGAGCGCGTTTTCCTGAAAGAAAGCATTTTTTGATTGTGGTCTGAACTCTGGACCAACGGAACAATGGAACAATGGCGATTTGCTAAAACCGATCAGGAATATGCTCCTATTTCAAGACCATTCACTATGTAAAAAGACGTTTGTACAGGTCGCTGCGGTGAAATTATCTCGTCCTGTGTGCCATACATTTTCGATCATTCGCGGCTTCCGTCTTTGCCACATAGTGTTTTCAGAAACGCAAAGCAAACCTATTGCTGCTAACTATGCCGCATTGGCCGTGCAAACGTCCTGAAAAAATACAGGGCATACACTAAATTATAAAGTTTCCATGCTTGATTTTTGCAATTGGTATTAGTTTCCTTTGATTGATTTTGCCGTACGACTGGACCAAACAACTCGCCTACCTTTGTTTTTCTTTTGTCCAAACGAATTATAATGAAAACATTAACACCTCGCCTTAAGACGAAATATAATTAAGTGATGCTAAGTGGGTGTGGGTGTGGGTGTTTGGTGCTTTACATATCTTGTAGTCTATCTTTGAATTCCGTTGTAACGTCTGTAGAATGTAAAAACAGCTTTCAGCTTAATTTGCGATTGAACGTGAATCTGTTGCCGTCTATAGTACGTGCGAGGAATGTTCTGCCGAAAAAGAAAAATTGACTCATTTTCCCAACGCTTTAATTGCCCATTCCATAAGAGTGTTTTTCATTACACATTCTTTCCTTTTGCAATTGTAGGAAGAAATTGTAGTAAGAAATGTATTCCTTGCACGATCGTCCGCGCTATCTGAACGAAGAAGCATTTGTTTGAAAACGGTAACGTTTGACAACTCAAGCAAGCTAATGGCGGGAGAACGTTCATTAAAGAAATGAAAGTTTTCTATACGCTGGTGTTGGTAAAACGAAACTCTTTGTTTCAATGTTGATTTCAAATCGTATTATTTTTAATTTTTAAAAACAAAAAATTTGTCGTATTAAACAGAGAATATTTATTGTTGTCTTTCGAACTCAACTGAGGACACTCAACTTTAACGTCGACAAATTCGCGTTGAGCAGGGACCGTTTTCCTTTGCTTGTCGAAAAGTCAAAGTTACTTTTATTTCATTAAGCTATAGCTTTCTACACGAATATAATTAATGCTGAATACAAAGTACCGGAGCACCTTCAAGCGTCCAATCGCCTGAAGACGTTAGAAAGAATTCCACTCTTAACTGCGTCTCTTGTTTTAGGATTCCTTAATACATGCAAGACGATTATGAATACCAGCGGGCAAAAATAAGCACTAAGAAATTCAATCGAAGCCGGAAAGCGATATTTTAGTTAATTCGGGAAAATTCCTTAGCTATGCCTTAGCTATTCCACAAGGCCGTACAAAAAGCCCTTCAATTACTTAATAGCAGGTGGATTCTAAAGTTCATGATACATGCAAGAGTCTGTATTCCACTTGTTTGTTTTTAAATTCAGCGTTTGAGAAAGAGTTCATTACCGATCAAAGGGATGCCTGATTTTATGCTATTGTCTATGCATTAGATCTGCTACAAAGTATTATATGGTTGACTCAATTTCAAGTTTCAGGAGATATGGGTATCTTCTACATGACTGACTTGATTTATTCCTATCGATAGACGGTTTTGCTTTCCTAAGTACATCTGCAGTTTGCTGCTCTACTAGCGCTTTCAATCAAATTACTTCTAATCTGCACTAAAACAGCCTTAACTAAACTAATGGAAAACAGCCTTAACATATCTTTCTTATACATAATCTTTCGTATTTTTCTTTATGATTTCATGGTGACGCAATTTCTCTTCATATCTTTCTCTGCAGGCACAGAAAGAGAGTTGATTGTACTCTTTATAGCTTGGATACATTAAAGCGAATAAACACGAAAGCACGAAAGACCGTTTAGAGCGTGATACTCTCTCAAATGACAGGCGCGTAGAATAAAATATTGTGAGTTACGTGAGTTTGGTACCACAAATTTCACATTCTACATAAGGTAAATTATGTGGATTTAGAAAAGATTGCTATGTTTTGAGTTCAGTGTGTGCCAGCGTACGTGCTGCAATAAAAGGAAAAATAAATGAATAAATAAAATGTGAAAGTCATTCATGAAACTTAGTTTTTAATCAGAGTTTTTTGCTTACACGTGAGAACTTAGCGCACCACGTGGTGGAAAGTAAAAACTTAACTACTCATAGCACCACCCACCAATGGATGAATAAACGAAGTAATAATTGAATTGTAGCTAAGAGTACGAATCGCGCTTGACTGATGCTCCTGCTGCCGTTGTTATAACGAGTGCTAATGGAGAAGACACGATTAGCAGACTATACATATATACATAATTACACATGCACACGAACGATGTCATAATGCTGCACAAGGAACCGCAAGGATATTTTGATAATTTTTCAATTGTATTTAGTAACAAAAAGACTCTTACGCGTGTTGGGTTAAAAGAAGTGCTTGACAACGCCACGAAAATTGAATAAATAACTGAACGATTAAGAGGAATAAAAAGCAAACATTGTAAAAGAAAAAATAAATAAATAAAGCAAAACGTAGAGAGTTGTAATGAAAAGTGACTTTTTTATTGAAAAGGAAAAAAATTAAATATTGTATAAAATAACGATAACCGAATAAGAAATAAATTATAAAAAAAAAAAAATAAATACATAAATAAATAAATAAAATTCACAACTAAATTAAGAGTAAACATAAATCAGTGGAATTGACGACAATAATTTATATATATATATATAAATAACAACAACATTTTTTGTTTTTATTAATTAAAAATTCGAAGGGAATTGTTTAGCACTTAGGAAAGGAGGTAAAAAATAATGTTAAACTTTGTATCTTTTTTTTTTTTGCTGAAAATGTTCGTATGTTCATCTTCTAGCTCTTCTTTTTCATTGTTGTTGTGCAATGTGGTTGTGCTGCTCACTTCTCTTTTCAAATTTGAATTTAACCAGTTGAAGAATTACCGGTCATATGAATAATGAAAAGCAATTAATTTAAAGCATGTGAAGATAAAAATAAAACAAAGTGAAACAAAAAAAAATACGAAAACCTCAAACTGCTGTTGAACATTTTAAATGCGCGCCTTCTAAGCAAAACCATGTAGTGGTACCCTCTGCTCTATGCAAAAATATATGACTCCTTTTGTATATTCAACTGTTCTTGATGTTGATGCTGCTGTTGTTGTTAAAGAAACAAGAACATGATATATGTTCATACCGATGTTCGTATGTATGGGTATGTGTCGCGAAGAAGCATCCTAGCCTTTCTGTTTCGGAATATGTGGGTAGGTTTTTGGATGTGAGCAGGCACAAGGCCTATTAACACAAGCATCAAGCAGCCTTCCAACCGTTATTTCTAGTTTGTTATAATCGTACATTTCATGGTCCTACCTACTACCACTGCTGCTGCTGCTACTGTTATTGTTGTTATCACATTGCACATCAATTTTAAAACGTGCACGTTAAAACGCGCAGGGTGTGTGAATGAACGTACGCGTCTTACCATATACGTATACCATAATTCACCCACTCAATGACAACGAACCCTAGAAGTTAGGGTAAGTGGTAAAGCGACCAACAGTGTTGCAAACAAATGCTAAAAATTATCTCAACTCACTGCTGATGTTATTGTGGCCTTTCGTTGTTGGTGTTGCTATTATTGGCATTTCTATAAGTTTGATGATGCCGATGATGGTAGTAATAGTGTATGTACATGCCGCATACTCAACTGCTGGCGATGCTGTCCGCAACCATTATAAATGCATTTAATATCATTCAGTATACTGCCTATACAGCTACCTGCCTCTCCTTCAGTTCGTTAGATCTTCGGCTGGTCATGTTGGTTGTGGTGAATTTTTAAATATGTTACGCTCTATAGTAGCATAGACAAGTGTGAGCTCACATAAAGCTAGAAAGAAGATGTTCCGGAGATCTGATATTCAATGGAAGAGCACAAATGAAACGTGTCGAACAGGGAAAAGGCAGAAGAATAGTGTAATCATATTAATTATCCTCTATGATGATACTGAAAGCGGAATAAATTTTAACAAAAAAGAGAGCCTTTTACCATTAGATTTCTTATTGGTCCCAAGCAATATTTCTTCCTGGCGATAAATAAATATCCGTTACAGCCTGTTAAGTGCAGCTTTTTTATTCTTCATTTTAAAATTTAATTTATAAACATTACTTAAGTTTGAGATGCGTATCTAAAATGACTCGACCATGAGTTTTCCAAGGGTACAGGACGGACTGACCGATATGATTGAATTGAATTACGGTCTTGCGCTGACCAAAAGTATATATGTACGTTTAAAGGGTCTTAGCTGTTACGCTCGTGAATAATGATAACCATCGTTATCATAAACGTAACAATAATCATGACAGGAGATGGATGGCAAAAAATTCGACCAAAGCCATGTATATTCTTTCCTTTGCATATTATTATTTCCTACACCGCAATTTAATTGAATATTATGCTGTGATCGCGGCAGATGAGCAGGCAACATGCTGTTGCTTAACTTAATGCTGTTATTGTTGCCGCTGTGACTGCTGCTGATATTAATGTTGTTTATCCTTCAATTATTTTCCTATTTGTTCGCAGCGCCAACAATAATAACAGCAATAACTTCAACAGTTAAAAGTAAAGCACGTTCAAAAAAAAATAATATAATCTTTGCTAGAGTTTAACACGAACATGCCTGAAATGAGTGTCTCTTCGCCGATACATGCAATTGTATACGTGCGTACGTTTGCGTATATGTATGTGTATTGATGCTGAACGATATATTACTTACGTTAGTAAGTACTTTGTATACTTGTTTGACTGTGTATGTTTGTATTTCTGTTGAAGACAAACAAGTGAAAATGTTATAAAACAAACCAAACAACCGGAAACGGAAAGAAAATTGCAAAAAAAAAAAAAAGTTGTCGTAAGCAGACAGTTGTTCCTGGCACTGCGTATGTATACATGCGTGTCTATCATGCACAGCTTTTATTATTTTGTGCCTGTGCACATCTTTGGCTGCACGTTGTTAATGGTGCATCGATAATTTGTTGTGTAACTAAGTATCCCGACTGCGTACTTCATTTTACTTTATTTATTTTTTTGTGTTTTAGTGAACGAAAAAGTTTCTTAACAAAAATTATATATACATAAATAAATAAATGAAAAATAAAACAGTCTTCCATCCGTTAACAGAGTTTCAGACATGCTTCTTGCATCTACGTTTTCATGTATGTTTGAAAACAACTTCAATAACAACAACAACAACAACAACAACAACAACAACAACAACAACAGCTATTGTAAATAAGTGATGAGAGTGAAGGAATTGTAAATAGTAATAAAACAAACTAACTTACGACCAACAGTGATAACAGCAACAATAATAAGCAACAACTACAACCAACAGATTTCGGAAGCAACTGTTACATGCACATCTTGTTAGAAGGCATTGGACTTATTTCGCGTGTAATTAAAAGAAAATGTAAGTACTGAGAGAATTTTGTTTTGGAATTGAAATCAAAAGAAGAATTGTTTAAAACCTTGGTCAATAACTACCGGGACTGACTCATAGATATCACGTTTCGCAGAAAATCTACGTTTTTTAATTTTTTTTTTTTTTTTTAATATAAGCAACCAATCTGGGCATGTTCCCTGCAGGTGCAATACGGTAGCGAGACAAGGAAGAAAAAAAAAGAAATAAGGAGTGGCCACAGTCTAGTGTGTGTATACCCAGCCAGTACGTCTTATGCCTTAGGGACGGAAATATGCTCTAACGCACTGCAGTCTGAACCGGTGAACATTCACTTATTACTCGTGATTCTTATTTATTGGCTTGAATAGCTCTTCTGCGCTGAAGGCAACAATTTGCGATTTGTCGAAGTCTTTCCATAAAAGGACCTTGAAAATTATTCTTGTTTTTATTATTGGATGTTGCAAGTTGCATCAAACAGCTGATGATATTCTAAAAACATCAAAAGCCAGTACATTCACAATTTTTCTCGCAAACCCGTGGGCATTGCAAAGTTGTTTTTCAAATCCATACCGTGTGTGTTAACAGAGGAATAGAAGCACCGTTTTAAAAGTGGACGACGTTGCATGAATTAGAGTTGGAATCGCTTCCTCATTGTAAGCTCTATAGGTGGGCCTCAGCGACTATTGTTTGTTTAACGATCTCAAAAAATGCTCCAAAGAAAAAGTTTTAAATCACAACATGAGAACATTGCGGAAATTGAAATGTAATTTGAAGGTCTTGATCTACAAAAAGGCGTGAAAACGATTAGGGCCTGGATTGATTGTATCAGACTTGAAGATAATTATGGTGATGATCAAAGCCAGCTTTGATTGAAATAAAGTTTTTCTAATGCAGTCCCGTTAATTATTGATCGGTGTATTATATAGCGTTGAAACTCGTGGAAACCTTTCGCTTTTCTTCTCGTTTTCATCTTCTACTGCTACCTTACAATGTCGTCTACGAATTAGGTCAACTGTGCAGAATTTATCTTCATCGTATACTCATTACACCTACCTTCAACTGTTTCTTCTTTTATCCCTCTCTGGCACCGACTTTATCTATGAAAATATTTCTTTACTACTACTTAATGTTTAGCTAATTGCTTCATTTAACCTACACCTATACAATACCCATTCATCCATCCATCCATTTTCTTATTTACGTACCTACGATTACCTAGCATCCTCTAATCTCTACTTGCTTGCATCATTTCCATTATATTCCTTTACCGCAATTGTTTTGCTAGTGTGTGCTTCTCGAAGTCAAAATATGGAGCACTAGCACCCAACCAACTAACCGACAGAAAGTTAAAGCAAACAGTCAAGATTTTTTTAGTTAGTTTGTTTTCCCACCCAATGATATTTTGAAATTGCTTTAAATGCTAAAACTTTTGCAATATTTACTATTTTAGTATACAAGTGCACTGAATAGCTCTACTGCTGTGCAATGGAGTGATGCAGCGTTTTGAACGATTGATAACACCAGTATTGCGCATGAAATCTCTTTCCCTGCATGCAGCTCTGATTGCTTCTTTTCGCCAATTGCTACAATGCAGACAACACAAGCAATAATATTAAGTAAAAACAAAAAAGAGTTAAAAGTTTTCGTGAGTTACGCGTAGCCTCCACTTTTCTCTGCACATACACATTCCTATAAATTTTTAATGAATGACATTTTTTAATACCTTTACTGTAACTTTAAGTGCATGCAAAGTTAGTAAATAAAATTACCTAACGAAGATCTCATATCTCTCCTAGAATATATATGAGGATTTAATGAGGACTACGTTTCATAAAGCTTTCGAGAGAACTTCTAATACTTTTTTTAGCACACGTTTTTTTTTTTAAATTCTAAAACACAAGTGAAAAACCTCTACCTTACTTTAAGTTAATTTTAAGTATTTCCTGTCCAACAAGGAAATGTGAAAAAGTCGTGCATTCGTAATTTTGTACTCCCTAGTGCACTTAGGTGAGATCTTATAAACTTATCGTATTTGGAATCTCCAGGACTACACGACGCGGAACGAGCAAATAATTTAAGCAATTTTTGACCGCTGTTTTGATTGTAGATCGGATCAGCTACGCATGGAACTCCTTTTCCTCGTCCAGGTTGCATATACATCATGTCACAGAACGTATTTTTTGTGTTATCTGGTCTTCTTACATCTATTATATGTACAGATCTCTTTATTCCTATGTTTTCTTTAAGATAATAGCAAATTGGATTTCCCTAACCCTCCACAAATTCTGCTACCAACATTTGTATTGGAATTGAGAATTACTCTGGTCCGTTCTCTAAGAAAGAGTATAGATAGTACTATAGGATGTAGAATAAAACTTTGAGTTCTTCATTTAAAAGTGTCGTCTTTACGCTATACGCAATTGTGTAAATTGTACAAGGCATAGTTTCTTGGAGCGTAGAGCAGTTTACGATTCTGCGTCAAACAAAATCAATTTGCGAAAAACTTTTGTTTTCTCGACTAATTCGAACTATGATGCTGCTAAATCCTTGCCAATGACGAACAATGGATGCGCATGGCTAATATAATTATGGCGCAGAGTATGGGAACCGATAAGATTGACGATAAAGCGGAATATATACAACGACCCCATTTGAGGAGATCAGTTGGGCATGGCTTGTTCCAATCAGAGGAAACCATCACTAAGGTGTGCTGCCAACATTAATTGATTGATTTGCTAAAATTCACGACATCGTGAGTGGTCAGCATGCAAAAATTCGGCCCCATACAGCAAAGCCCGCTCAGGAGACCTTTCCTGTTTTAAGCTGAAATATTCTAGCCGTTCCGTTGCTATCAGCAGGCACTACTTCTTCCGGTTGACATGCATTTAAATTTTTAGTCAAACAGTGCTTCGACTCTTATGACGTTACCCAAATATTGGTATCGGTAGGATAGCCTCAAAGCACGAGACTTTCTTTCCAGATGGAATTCGAAAATTGCCTCAAAGATGGGAAGAGATAGTAGCCAGGGATTGACAACGCTTCCATTAATCTGTTCACCAATTTTGCTCTGAAATATATAAGTTTTCGACTACAAGACAACAGGCCGAACTAATTTATATTCGCATCGCATACATAATTTGCTTTTTAAGGAGGCCGTTAAGAGGCGAAAGTTTGCATTTGAGCCGAAATAAATTTTTTGTTTCTTTTTGTTTTTGTTATTTATCTAAGTCTCGGCTTATTTAAATATGTATATGCGACATATGCACGTAAACGGGCAAAAGTGTTTATTTGCTTTAACAGTTTTTCCCTAAATCCATCATCTTTCATATTTGCTTCGATTCAAATCAAATTAAAACGGGGAACTTTATTTGCGCGGGCAACATTTTCCAAGTGGAACTTTCTTCAATTTTTATTTGTGTTTTTTTTTTTTTTTTGCTGAAACTTTGAGAGAATTCAACTCGTTTTTCCTGTTTTTCTGCATTTTCCGCTTTTTTTACTTCTCGTTTTTTCCAACTAATATAAAGTTTTCATGTTTCAAAATGTTTACTCAGGAAAATTATGCATTCTGGTACGCGTGAATACATATGATGGTTATTATGCAATCGGCCTGTTCTGCTACGCAAAGTATTATATTTCTATGAAAATGATGACATGAATGTGTTTGCACATAAATTCTTATTAAGACAGTCATACGCAGATTCGTCACAGAATCTCTTTCTGTGTATATCAATTTAAGGCTTAACCGAATTTGCGCAGTTCACTTAAAGTGAATATCTCACTCTGGCATTTACTTGGACTAGGATGTATTGTACCCAGTTAACGCAAACATTTTCGATTTTGATTGCAAAGAACTGGTCAAACTTTTATGGAAACAATTTGTTTATCTTCTTATTTAACTTAAATTCCACTACAATTGTTAGTGATAGGGTTTTCTTAAACATGCTAACTTTTTAATCAACATAATCCAAAATTCGAACTCGCACTTTCCATTCGAGTGGTCCGAACATATCGAGAGACACATCTTGTGCTGCCTTTTCTATCATTTCGCAGGTTTTTTGAACAAGAAACGATTAAAATGCTTTGGTATTAATCGCTTCATCGCACTTTGACAGACACACTCCTCTCGACCCATCAAACACTGAATATTGTCTTTCCGTCAAAGCGATTTATTCTTGCAGTCGATGTGAATTGTTCCCTGGACTTACCCATGCATATTTAGTCTTAGAATTTGGATTTCTGAAGTCAGTGCACTTTTGAAATGTCTTTATATTCGGCAAACTAAAATGCCGTATATTACGGTATATTCATCGAAACTACCTAAGCACATAAGAGGCTGAGAGCGATTCGAAAGGAATCGGTGCTTTCGCTAAGAAATTAAAAGTTTGGGATTAAGCGTTCCGTGTTAATCATGAACTCGACTATAAAATTAAAAACTCTTTTCCACTTTCTCTCTTATCTCGCAACGCGTAAAATGTAAAACGTGCGATTCTCTCCTCGGCAGATACACAAAAAGACTCTTTTTTTAGCAAAAGATGTTCAAGAAAACAGAAAAAAGGAAAAATATTATAATATGGAAACACAGTTTTATGACACTGGAACAACAGGTTAATAGTAAAAACTAAAAAAAAAAATATTGTAAAAAAAAAAATATTGAAAAAAAAAATATTATAAAAAAAAACTTGCCTTAGAATATATTAAACAACTTACTTAGAGTATATTAAATACCGTTTCACACTATTTATTAAAGAATAATTGCCGTTTTTGGCATTGTTTTGATTCCAGTACTCAAGTCAATAAATCAAGAAATCAATATTTTTCAAATACGTGACGTATTTCTCTGGTATACGCCTTTAGTATAAATAAGTTTGGTTTTGCTTGCATCAGCCTCGCTGCGTGCCGCAATATGCGTTCTTAGAGAGGGTCGTAGGGTGCCATTTTTTAATAATTTTCAATTTGAATTTTGTCCAGTGCCCAGTTAAAGCATTTAATAAGCAGTGTTCAGGATTTCGTTTGCAAAATTTGAAATAAGACCCGTCTCTTTTATTTTCCGAAAAACTCACTAAAAAAGGCAGATATAAAACTATTCGGCCAAGACTGACGGCCCCCCTCCCCGCTTCTTCATGCTTCTTTTTCACGCTCGTATATTTTATGATCAATTAAACATTATTCGCTAAAAGAAAAAAAAAACTCATTAGTCAAAGTACTTTCCCATTGTGTAAAATGAACGTAATTGCTCGTCGTCAATGAGAATGCATGCGGGAATGCGTGTGTCAATGTGACTGTTTGGCCGCGAATACATTAAATCAATAAATGTGTTTATTCAAGTTCATCTGTATAGTTGTTGTTTGCATGAAAATGTGAGACCGAAAATTAATTTGCAATACATTTTGTTGTTGCTTTTGTTAATTAGTGCTATTACGCTAATTAACTTAAGTGCCGTTAATTAATAATACGCTTGCAAAAATGGAGAGCATTTTTTCCGACTTTTTCCGCTTTGGCATGGGTAAGCGTATATCAATAGGAATGAAAAGAATAAATATTTAATTTTTTGTCATCGCGTACATAAGTATGTTTAAATGTAATACAATAAGTGGTAATTCAAAATGGTTTGAACGCTTACGCTTTTAAGCTTTAGCTTTTATATTTTATTTACATAATACGTTGAAGGATACATATGTACTTCATGTATATTTACTTGATTTACTCTATCAGCTTGAGGTAACTGACGTAGACAAATGTAATAAATTTTCATAATTACTGCTTATAAAACCCCTATAAGCATGAAAGCGAATAGAAGGAAGGTATGCAGTCAGCAGTAAAGGATGAAAGATGTTTAATTCATCCTTTAACTCTTCACAAAATCGGCCAATTGGAAAAATATCAACGGGAGAGAGGCGACAATTCGGTTACCACTACTTCGGGAGAGAGTACATAAACATTAAAAGACAATTTTTTAAAACAGTGGGCTTCAGTTCATTTATTATTTTTGCAGTGCATTTCTAGAAGATTCCGATGAATGTTTGCATTCAATTTTGGTCATTGTCATCGTATTTTTCAGCGGATCGGGCACGTTTTAAAACCCTATCTGCGATCGTCAACTAAAAATCAAGCTTTGCGTCACTTGTTGTGTACAATAATAAACAAGTGACGGGAGGGAAGATACGCTTAAATGAGTTCGCGATCTTAATCTGATCGGGAATAAGTATTTGAAAGAGCTTTTAGATCTAGTGTCTGTGTCGCACTCACAAAATTCTATATAAGCTCTTGACTACTCCTATAACGAAATCCCACCATTAACTGGTACATGTACGTCGGAGGTTGTTTGTGCTTCACCTTTAGACAGACTCGTCGAACCTTTACATCATCGACTATTAGTAGATTATAAGCAGTATTAAAATTTTTTTTATTTTCGAATTTGAATCAGCGATGGCACGTTTACTTTCGGATTACGTTCATTTATTGACCTCTTTTTTGGTCATCGTAATAGAAATACATTAACATCTTTGTTCGAGTCTGGATAAGCGGGGTGAGGTTTACTTTCGGATTACGCTCATTTGTTGACTGCGCGTGTCGACAACAACCAAAAAATTTTGTTACTATTTTGATTTTCCTCAAGAAAATACATTTTTGGATTAAAGTAAGATGAGCTACGATGAGCCAAAATTATTGCCCCTTATTTTTCGAGAACACAACTAGATGGTTAGTCTAGCCGTTTTAATAACGTTAAATATTCTATTGATGTTATGCCCAGCAGGTGCTTTCAGTATCACACACACAGGATCACAGGATCAATCGCTCCGGTTTCGTTTGGACTCGACATTTACAAACCATGTGTGTAATCGTAATATTTTGCAACCAATTGCATCTGGGACGGTCGGGTTCCTTTAAGATATGTTGGTAAGTCCGTGGCTATTCCGTGACCAAGACACATTCGTGCAGATACTCTGATCTTGATTTTCTCGAAGCTAGTTCGTAGTAGCGTCGATCTTTTTCCTTAATTTTGTCTTTGATTGTGTCCCCAATATATTTTTGAAGGTTCATCGTTCCCATTGTGTCGTCCGTGATTAATGCTGCGGAAGCGACAGATATGGCTTCTAGGTTAGCTGGCTCATTTCCCGTAAGGTCAATATAGCTCGGTTGTACCCAACAAATTGTAGGCTTGTCTCCGATGAGCTTGGACTTGGAATTCCAGTAATTCCAATTAATCAGGTTATTTTATCACCAACAGACTATCTGTGATGATAACCACTTTGAATGTATTTCTTTGAGCGAGGGTTGTGGCTTAACATATACCTATGGCTTGTGGCTAATGAAGCACTTCCCATGCGGCAACTATGACGGCGTAGACGGGTAACAGATCATTACTTTTAGAGCGCCTTGCAAACAAAGGTCAGCTTTTTCGCATCGTGTTGTTGTTTGTCCACAAATTTTCATCTCTTTCGATTTCTATATTGATATATTTCCCCCGAAGAGCAAGCTCCCCTTGCCATGTTTCCTGCAATGACTTGCGAGCTATTAATGGTTTTGGCAATCATCGGCGTGGTCAACAGGCAAGTAGCGGAGCATGAGAAAGAATTTCGCTTATATGAAAGACGATGACGGATGGAAGAGATCCTTGAGGAATTCCATTCGTTAGAGGGAGAAACTTTGAACTATGACCCTTGACTTCAACTCTAAATAGCTTATATGATGTGACTGATTGGATGTTGTTTACAACTCAGGTTCAAGGTTCCAATAATTTCCCCAGATTTAAAGTAACATGTAGACTGATAGTGTCAAAGCGGTTTTCGAAGCTGATTGAAAAAATTTCGACATAATATCTTTCAGTAATTGATTTATTCAATGCGCAGAAGCCCTTCAATACAGCTTCTAACGGGATGAAGTCTTGTTTGTTGTTTTGCAATGAAGTTGTTGACTTCAAGAAAGTAGGATAACGTAGGCGTGATAATTTTTCCAATAATTTTGAAAAGCAGAACAACTGAGAGACTGTTGGGTAACCGAACAAAGGTGTTTTTACTTTTTGGAATGGGAACAAATTGGAAATATGAAGAAGGAGAAAGTAATGCATCACCTAGACTCAATTAATTACTTTCGCCTGAATCTGGCAGTGCACTGATCAATTTGCATGATGTGTAGGATATGATTATGTGCGATGATGCTCAAGGCCCGGAGTTTATCCTTTTTATTTTGAAAGGACAGTTCTAGTGCCGATATTAGTATTCAAAGCATAACAGCGCTTCCATCAATAGCAGAAGCAGGTTGAAATTTCCTTGTTTCCAATTAGGTCTCTGGAACAATTGCAGTCGACGCAATACCCAGGCCAAATTTTTCCAAACTAGTTAGAGTTGTTGCTACGAACGTCGATTAATGTCCCCTTACGAGCGCGGACGGCTTCAACGTTACTAAAATGCGTAGTCCTTGCTAGTTTGTTGATTCTATTCCATAACATCGTCATTGAAGTGTTCCTATGGATTGTTTTAGAGGACTATTCAAAGTTGCGAGTTTTTGATTTCCTTACGTCTTGTTTAAAATAAGTTGAGTGTCGGCTTCTTTGTATAATAAGAGTAATATATCTCTTATGTTTCATCAGAGTAACTTTTAAAAAGATGTTTATTTTAATTACCGTAACGGTTGGTGAGCGTATTCTCCATGTTATCTCTGAAACATATTCCTGGCTGCGGCAAAAAAAAAAAAAATAATATTATTTTACACATGAATTGGTTATAAAAAAAAGTTGTCGTCTTAACGCACTTTTGTAAATTTGTGGGCGACATAGAATGACTGACTGAATGGTAATATGCATCACCTAGAAAGCAGAACATTTTTTCCCTGTACCGTTGGCTAAGTTATGCTTAACTCATCGATATTCAGGCCGGAGAATTTTTTATCACCACGGTAACGAAAATTCAGCAATAATAGAAAAACACTCTTTCAAGATTTCAAAGTACAGATATTTTCTGCTCATGAAACTGTGTTGAGCTTGTACGGTAGTAGATAAAATGCTTGCGTAGGTGACTTTTTTTACTTTAAATCTATTCCAAGCCATTAGCAATGAACATGTATGGGACGAAATGGGAGACGAAGCTGTAATACGCAAAAATATAGATATCGAAATTATTACGATGATCAAAGATAATACATTATAGAAAACCAGCAAGATAGAAAATACATTATTGAAAATATCAATAAGAGCAAAACAGAAGTAAGAAGAAGTAAACAAAAGGTGGTTAGATTCTATTCGTAATAACAAATAGCAGAGACGTCAGTACAAACAACTTTACATAGAACAGTAACAAACATTAACTACGTTGCAACATGCTCCTATACGTAGTTACGTATACGTATTATGTTGATAGCGGTTTAACACGTTCGCGGACGCGAATGCTGTAGCATTCATTTTCATAGTGATGCAAAATGACGTGAATGCTACAGCATTCAAATTTGAAAGCCAATTTTTGTTCATTTAATTTCATGTAACCTTAAGTTTTTGTAATTAATATACACTTCAAAGTAATGACCAATTGCTATAACATTCATGTCATATAACAGTTTAAATACGATGTTCTGACTACTCTTATAATATATGTATAATCAGATTTTGGATATTACAACTAGTTTCAAAAATAATTGCCTGCCTATTTTTGCAGCTCCCTGAAATTTTTAGTGTCCGCGAACGTGTTAAAACGTATTACAGAGCTGATTACAGAGACGGATTAAATCACACACTGCTTCCCTTGCCAAAACTGGCAAGTCTTATTTTATCAAAAAGAGTTTCCGTGTCAGTTTGACGCTTCCGTTTGCATAATTACATTAACTTAGGTAATTTTATGCAACTCCTGGGTAATTTCTAGCAGAAGGCTTACTCATAACATGGCACTTGGTCTCTGCACTTAAGTCCGAAGACAATGCGATAAGTTTTGTTTCGTAAATAACCTTACAACTGCTGACAACTCCGATCGTACAAGGTAACAGACTTCGCCAGAAGTACCGTAATATGCTGCAGTGTAAAATAATATGCTGTTAACAAAGCCCTGAGTATCACACACATTCTATCAGCGATGTAGCGGACATATTTTATCAAAAATTATATCTAATCTTCGCTCAATACGATAGACCCCAAGACAGACATTCGCCGATTACAGGTCGTCAATGCATCTCTCACTTGCAGGATCATGTTTTGGACTGCAGTAAAATACGAACGCCATTGGACTACATATGCTTGCTGGAGCGCGCAAATTGCTATGGTAAACCATTCATTTATAGAGAGACAAGCAAAAGTCTAAGAGTCTTCTTATCATCGTACGTCTTCTCTCCTTGTTCTCAACGCCGACAGCCTCCGAAAACTTGATTAGATATGAGTCAATGGACTTCATTGCCAGCAGAACGAGCCAGAGGAGTAGGCATTTTCTAAACTTGTTGTTCCACTTGTAATAACCAAAAACCAAGATTAGAGTTTCCATAGACTATGACTAGTTCTGATTATCGCGATAATATCAGTCGTGAACAGGGTCGTAGTTGATGAGCCTTCACAAATACTATAGCCTAATATCAATAAAGGGTCTATTAGAAACATAAGTTTGGTTGGTCACTGGCCACTGGCAGTTCGTGGGTAACTGATATATGAGTTACTTTTACATATTTTTTGCATACCTGTTCTTTCAATTTTTTTTTTTTTTTTTACTTACCACCGAGAGTCACATAAAATGAAAAAATGAAGGCGATGGTTGAAGGGAGGAAAGCACAGGAGTAACCCGACTTAAGAGTTTATACCGCTTTATAAGTTCTTTTTAAATGAATTTTATAGCAAATCTACTGCATTACACTCTTCTAATGTTGGGATCAATGAAAGGATTATGCGAACTATAGAGTTGGGTAACAGTTGTGT
Source organism: Glossina austeni (assembly GCA_000688735.1). Lineage (NCBI taxonomy): Eukaryota > Metazoa > Arthropoda > Insecta > Diptera > Glossinidae > Glossina > Glossina austeni. The sequence goes on along the minus strand of KK502423.1, from coordinate 402,323 downwards.
AGAGAAAGTTAGTTCCAAGTACTTCAATACCTCACGATATGTGAACGTGTGAAAAATTTTTAAGAGTTCTGACTACTGACTACTGACAGGGCAGACAATGCAGAATGATTGCTGACGTGATGTTGCTGCGTTACAATTGTTATTATTACTACTATTGATGTTTTCCATGCTCTTATCTGCCACCTTATATTGATAAAATATAAGAGTGCAAATGAAGAGCATAGGAGCTGCTAACACTATATGAATTTCTTATACGCTACAGTTTGAAACCATTCAGCAATGGTCCCTGACTTTCGTCTCATAATAACATTTTGTTTCTTTTCAAAGCAAATAATGCGAATTCAGCTTATTACCACAATTTTCCCCATTATTTTTTTCAAAAATCAGGTTTCCCAGATGGCAAGATGTTTTAACCGTGCCGTACCCGCAGAAAGTGAACTAGTATATATAGTACGGGAGTGTATTTCCAGTTGCCGAAAAAAAAGAGGAAAATATATAAATACGTACACACAAAATAATGCAACAACTTACATTGACTAACCGAAGAACTACATGTACATATATACATATATATATCTATAAATACATATGGGATAATCTATATGTATATAATTTTATATAAATATACATATGTATATAATGAACATTATTATTTTCTTATGTGGCAACATCTGAAGTTGACTTTTTAGTTGAACATTTTCTTGATGTGCAAAGTTAACGAATCTGCACAAGTTTGACAGTGTAGCCTTGCATTCCCCCATTCACGCATGCACATAAAGCGGTTCATGGAGCAGCAAAGGAAAAGCATTCACGGAATCCCTCGCTCTGCTACTTATGTAATTATAATTTTGAAATTGTCTTTTGACTCCTCTTTTTTTTTGCGTTTGTATGTACATTTGCGTGCATGAGGCGTTTACCACAGAGGCATAACGTTAACCGACAACGTTTGGTTTTAAAGGGGAAGTGTATAACAATAGAAATTCGTTATCATGTAGCTATTGGAAAAAAATTTTTTCATCCAAAAAGGAGTCGATAATGAACTTACGTAATATACAAGTTCTCTATTTACAATGTAAGCAAATTTTTGGTAGATCCTCTTGAATAGTTCGACAAGGCATAGTGTCATTCTAAAATTGTAGTAATTGCTAATTTCACATAATTGTTTGTGTTAAGACCGTTCCTTTAGAATTTTTTGAAATCACGCTGAACTCAAATACTAAAGTGCTTTGCGATAATAAGCTTTGCGAACTTAAGTTATTCTGAATAAATTCTAAGTGGATGGCGATGGAGGGGGTCTATGAACACAAGCTCTGGAGTTGATTATAGCACACAAAATTTGCAAAGTGTCCGTCCCAACTTAGCACGTTTTCGTATAACAGCGTAACTATTTCGCTCAGAATCTCTTTAATATCATCTTTGAGTGCTGGAAGATCTAAATGATGTTATAAGGCACCATATAACCGGCTGAAGCCTGTGTGTCGTTGGAAAGTTTGTTCGATTATTTCTCTTGAATTTTTGTAGTCCCAGAAATGTGAGTTTTTGCCTTACCAATTAAATTTATTCGCTCATTGCCAGCTGCAGTACTCAATCAATCTGTACGGTGCTGGCTTCAATTCTTGTATTAAGTCAAGACTTACACGCATTGACTCGTGATATCCTCAACTTTTGTAGTCGTCTCGAAACGGGCAAAACCTTAATTTCCAGCGTCATTACTTACAACCGCGACATTTTCAACTAATCTGGGCTGCAGCCTTCACATCATCCCTTTTGCCCGCGAGTTTCAAATTTATTGATTAAATTCATTGCAAGAAGTTACTATTCGTAACTAGAGCTTACTTCTCTGTAGCCACAGTGAGTAAAAGCATAAAACTTAGCGATCTTGCGCACACCCATCAAGTTGTGGCCACTTTCTGTCTCTTTCTCTTTCCTCTGTTCTTTCTGACGGTCACAGTGTTACGTGCACATATCGGCCATACTGAAAATAAAAAAGAAGCCATAACTTTACGAACCGTCTCTGCTACAATTTTGTCATTTTTATATTGAATTTTACTTGAGCGGGTGAGTGCCGCTCCACATATGAAAATGTCGTAATTTGTGCTTGCCAAATATTCAACAACTTTCTTCTCCTTACGTAGATGAAAGCAAACAAATTTTTCAATCATTTTCACATTGAAACACCAAGAGTCATACTTTACTTCCGTTTAAAAGCGCGGTGTTCAAGGGAGCTTTTACGTGGCACAATTGTCAGTGAACTACTCAAAATAAATTTTCTTGACAAAAATATTACACATCTTCACTTATATTTCTCATACAGTGAGCGACTGAGCGTGGGCACCAGTAAGTGTAAGCACAACGAAAATTTCGTAGCGTTGAACTGTAAACACCAAAAGAAAGAAACTTTAAGTTTGGTAGTGATTTCTTTCCTCTTTCATAGGGTTTTCTTTACTCGAATAATAATTGACTTTTCCCAGAAGGAATTAAACATCGCTTGCATTCTTCAATTGCATTTGTTTTTCTTTTACTTCACATGTATGGATATTAGTTTTATGAACAGGTGTGTTGCTAGTCCTCAATGCTCTTTTCCTTTAGTCTAAGAATTTATTTCATTAGTCTAAAGTTATAATAATAATAATAATAATAATAATAGTTTTATGAAAAGGCAAAATAATAATGAAAGAAATGTGGCAACAAAAAACAGGTAAGAAAATTATATTTGATGATGACCGAATCTTTTTTATCCATCACCGTGATCGTAAAAGAAGAAAAGACCTAACTTTTCCTATTGTATAATATTGGGCGGATGCGGCTGACTTTTCCTGTTTCCAGAACAAATGTAGAAATTTGTGTGATGCATGTGTCCTACTTTACAGGTAAAAAGCGAAAAACGAGAAAACACAGTACACAGTTGCACAGATGGACAGACGAACAGGCGGACACATTTATCTGCATTCGAAATTTGAACCTGGCCAAAAATGTGCATATTTTATGGGGTTTTGAAGTTTCCGTGCACAATGAAGATGTTGAACAAAAATTAAATTTTGATACACAATAATATTAAGTAGGCGTGGTCAATTTTTTCCCATGTTTTTGCAGATACTCCATAATCGCCCATAGAATATGCGTCCAAGTTGTTACATTTTTATGTGCTGCAGCTCATAAGTAATGAGCAAAAGAACATTTTTTTACCCCTTTTCAAGTACAGAGGTATTCTCAGTTTATGTACGCAATCAGTTTACGTCCACAATCGACTTATCCCATTCCCAATATCATCCTGCGGGCAAGAGCTTCCAAGATTTTCCCCAAGTTTGAGGTAGATAGCTTCATTTTTGCGGCCAGGAAAATATTTACGGTAGAAGGACAGACGGACATGCTTAAATCCATTCAAAATTTGATGCTGATTAAGGATCCTTCTGGGCTTTGCAAATGTATTGAAAAAATGAATATACGCCCCCAGCGGTCAAGCGCATAAAAAACACAATCATTATTATCTGTCCAGACCGGAATTTAACGTAATTAAGTATGCGAGAAAAAAATGCGCTGCGCCCCTCATTACCTTCATTTCATTTGATTTCATATTGGAAAGATAGAAACGGGAGTATAGTCCCAACAGCACTAAAAATTAGTCTCTGTTCTTGTATAAACGTTCACTTATTATAGGTAGGTAGCCCTATGTGGGATATAATACACGG
>KK502423.1:350773-398286 GCA_000688735.1 Glossina austeni | reverse complement strand
TTAATTATATATTATATATATTTTGTAGCCCATTAAATAAATTATAATATTAGTTGAGTATTTATGAAATTTGATTTTTAGATAAATTAACGGAACGCAACAATTTGTTTTTTAAAGGGAGGCGCATTAATTTTTTTTTTTAAAAAGGGGGGCGCCGGTACAAGAAGATTGGAAACCACTGCCCTGAGCCATCGCAAACATGCACAAGCTTGGAAACCGATAATAGGTAACAACAATTGATTTTCGAATCGTAATTACTTTTTAGGGTTAAAAGCCAGTTTAAGTACGACATTTGTAAATCACGTGTATTAAGCAATGTTGCTTTAATGGACTTTAAAGAGTCCGATAATGAGAAAAAGTGATAGACGTCATTTGGGTTCTTGCAAACAACTCTGAGCGGGTTAAACAGCTCATAATTATATTTAGCTTTAGCTGACTAACCTTAACCAAGGTAAAGTGTCTAGAGAAGCGGTTAGGGACATTGAAACTTATTTCTCCAAAAAATGACGGCGAGTCAATAGCACAATTTATTACTTTGATTACGAAGGAAACGCCAAGAACACATCTACGTTTCATAGAGGGGAAGAGAGGCAATCGGATCCCAACCCAAATTCCTAAGGGCAAACAGCAAGAATTGCTTTTGAACAGATTCTATTCCACACATCCACATAGCACCTATATGAAGCAGACCATCTATGCATCAATTTTCATCATGAAGCATTAAATGTTAGACGTTTATGTTTTATAAGAGCATACTTTACGTGGAAACAGTTACAGGAGAGGCGGCTACAGAGAACTGGCCCTTCCAATCCATATGTAATTTTCATAAAAATGAGGCATAAAATGGTGCAATCTGTTTTCAATGCAAGTAGTCCGTGGTTCAAAACCCGTCTGCGTAGAAAATGTCATCAAATGTCATCTCAAAAATTGCGATCTGTGAGATGAACATAAAATTACAAAGACAAATATTGAACAGTCGCCCAGGCAGGTAGGTTTAAATCGAAGATATATTAAGATTTTCAAACCTAATACACGGTATAGTAGAAGTGGTGCAGGGTGGAAAAAATTGCTAAAATGTTGGTCTCTGACCTTCATGTTAAACTTGATTATAAAAAACGAAATTACGTAAAAGTTGTTTAGAATTTAATATCTCAACTACATTAAGCTAATTAATAAGAAGACTGACCTGAACTTTTTAATATAAAGGAAATATAGGCCAATTGTCGAATTATTCTAAAAAACGATTACTCACAACAGTAGAAGCCATTCAAAGGAATTAAGCCATAGTTGCACGATTATCCGAAATATTGTACAGATAATAATCCAACACCACGGTAGCTACGTCCCTACAAAGTGCCGCGTTGGGCGAAACCTCATTATATGAGACTAGAAGCTAATGCAAATGCTACGAGAAAGACTTTTTTTTTAAATTACATATAAATTACTTCATTTTTACTTGGCATCAAAACAAAGCTCACCTTATCGTGTTGAAAACGTACCGAGAGTGTCCGTAATTTTCTTTTGGTGTAACAGTGACACCCTGTTTCGGAAAACCGTGTAATAGAGTTGCAAGTGCATTTATTATATATCGCACTCTCGGAATTGTAAATTATGGTACGGACGAGAGGGATGGTGACATGAAATGACAACATTGCTGTATGACCATGCTTCCGTTGGTTAGTGTAAAATTAAAGAGAAAATATTTCTCAAAGCTGAAGTTTACCAAACTTTTAAGGCCCATATTTTCATGTCAAATTTTATCTAAAAAACGCATCTTCAAATGTCGTTGGAGAAATTTGCACATTTCATGAAGTTGGACAGTGCTCCTGTGCTGTGAAGTTCCAGTACTCGCTGCCACGCTTCTCCATAAGAATCATTGTTTACTCGGCAGTTATTATTCAACCCTTAACAAGGAGAAAGAAGAGACGTGTGACCTCGTTTTAAACAACTGCAACTGCACTAAAGTAACGTTGTCTTCATTTTTTACCACGAATCATTTAATATTGGTTGTAATTGCTTCATAAAGGTATCGCCGCTTCATCTTTAAAGTGGACATGAAACGGGTACAAATCATGGACACCAACAGGGTTCACCTGTTTCTGTAACAAATTTCGTAATGCATGGTGCGATTATTGTTGACGTTCGCGATGCCGACACATTTCATTCCATATGAGAATAAGTTCGAGCGTAACAGTATGAATGTGTTTTTATTCAATCAATCAATAATTACGGCCTGTGAAAATCAGTGAAATAAAATAACCACAATTTGTGCGAATTATTTTCAATCAAAATATTCTTAAAACGGCACAGCTGTTGTACACAAAAGCAATGAACCAGAGACAACGAAATGCATAGATGTTCCAACATTTTATTGAAAATTGGGATAAGGAGATTCGTGGGGACTTTTTGTATCCGTCACCAATAATAGCAGTAATGCACTTAATTAACAGTACGCCCGCTCTTTCATTCTAATTATATGGATGGGCAAGGATTCTGTTAATAGCTTCTTGTTGTGACGTCGCATTCTTTCAAACGTTTGTAAAACAGAAACACATACAATTTTATGTTTACGTGCGGCAGGTGTTTATGTAGTGAATATAATTAGTTTGCCTTCCATCATTTCGGGAAATGCTTTAACATGTTTTAATGAAAATTTTCATATAAACAAATTTCTTATTATTAAAACAAGTAAGAACATTATAGTCGGGTAAGGCCAACCATTAAATAGCCAACACCACATTCTCTAACACAATTCTTATTTTTATTACAGAACACAAAAATTATATTTTGTTTCTTCTTCTTGTACTTCATGCGCGTATTTGTGGGAAAGCGCAATCAGTGGTAATACTAGTTTACTTCTCGCGTAGGCCAATATCCAAAAATAGGCCGAGATGATCCAAATTTGGTACAGTTAATTTTTTTATGCTAAATTACTATTATGATATGATTTTCAATGCTTCAATGCTTTTGCTTTTTGTCATATGAACATCAGTTGCCCCAGCCGGTCCAAAGTTTTAATACGAATTTAAAGTGCCGAAATACTATTGCTTAGCCACTTTTGCCGAAAAATTTTGAAAATTACAACTTTTTTCCATATAATGACTTTTCCGAATAGGACGTTGTATGGGGAGTGGTCGAAAAAGTGGACCGATCCGAACCATTTTCAATAGTGTTCATCCATGGCTCAAAACATGTCACTGGATCAAATTTCATCAAAATGTCTCAAAAATTGCGACCTGTAGCTTGAACACAAATTTACATGGACAGATCTCAGACGGACAGACAGGCTTGGATCAATTCGGATTATGATTCTCAGTCTATTGGTAAAATAAAAGGTGGGTCTATCTATGTGCTATATAGGACCGCACTAACTTAATATAGCCTATACCACAAGTGGTGTAGGGTATAAAGAGTTAAGTTTTACGAAAATAATTTATCTTTACATCATTTATTTATTTTATTTATATATTTATTAATTTCATTTGCTTGCATATATATTCGACACATTTTATCCGATTTTCCATATCACACGTGCTTATGCTGCAACAGGTTATATAATCATTAAATTTTGTATATTCCAGACTTAAATAATTAAATAAATGAATGAAATATTAAAAATTAGTTCTAAATCCTAGCTCAATACTACTAGCTTATGCTATTTGGACTATTGCGAAATTTGAATTTGTTTACAATAAAACTCCAATAAGTGGCGTCTATGTTCGCTGCAGTCACCGTCCGTGATAGACCAATCGTTCGTTTTCTTCGTAATCTTAACAAAAACTCATTTCCCAATACGTAATTTATGTATATTATCAGCACATTTCATCTTTGAGGTTTTATGGATATCGGGATCCTGCGCTATAATGTTTGCGTTGTATGAAAGTTTTACACAGCCTGACTGTAAAATCTCGCTGAACCTGGAGTTTAGAATTCTTCAATTCCTCCGAATAAAAGATGAAAAGAAAACGAATTATATTTGCTTTATATACATCGCCTGTTTGGCCTTTTTTCTCACATACACACTTATATACATACCATAACACATATTCCCTTAAAAACACAGAATCGAATATTTTTCTGGTTTACTACCGTTTGCGGGATCATGTCAAGAAACTATTAGCAGGAACCTTTCCCAAGAGCAAGCATAAGCATACTGTTAATTAACAACGTTACTACTGTTACTGTGATAACAGGTACACAAACAGTCCCCAAGAATCTCTTAATCTCAATTTTGGACGAAATATTGTAACACCTATGTATGTCGTTGTCTCTGCACTGAACTACAATTAGAAGCGGTGTTGGCAACCAGTTGCAAAAGCCAATAACCACAAACTGGACTATTAAAACAAGCAATCAGCTCAATTTGTTATAAACATGCACTGTTTTGTCAAAATTTAATTAGGTAGACGGTAATTTGTTTTCCGCAGACGGGAGGGAGAGGGGTAGGCAATTGAAATCGTGGCAATTGAAAGCAAATGCTACATCAGCTGCCCACCATTAATAATAATTGAAAATGATATATATTTTCAGTTGGAATTTGTTATTTAACATTATCCTACTGTTTGAGGTGAAAACAGTTTGTAAAAGGATTTTGAAAATAATGAATTCTCTAACTTGCTTCGGCATTTTATTGCAAGGCGGATGTCATTCTTAGGCCAAATTTTAAATTGTGCTAAGTTAGCTTGCATATAACCAGCTTTTCCTCATAAACGAATATATGGTAACATATAAACACTTAAGTGTTAATTGATCGTTTTGTTGAAAACGTTAACCATCTTCAATTTCCCTAAAATTCGATTAACAATAAATTGTCGCATTCAATTTATATTTTTGATCTGCTTGAATTGATGCCTATTGAATGCATACCTACATGGTTGAAGTAAAGTGCATAAACGTCACTATGGTATTTTATGTAAAAGTGCTCGATAGGGCCAACACAGTTCAGCTGATTGACAGATGAGCACATAAACCTGAAAGGGGTTGAAATGAATTAATGACTTTTGCCTTGCTGGTCAAATGGTTATTTGGTGAGTGGGTTTGCAGGGTAGACGCGATACGGTATTGAAAAGAAGGAATGAAATATGAATTTCCAAAGCACTTAAGCAAAGCGATACAAAAAAATGTTAGCCCCATTGTTGTCACGCTGTATGGAAGATTCGACCTTAGATTCTACACTTAAAACTATGATTGCCACTGCTCCTTATTTTGTATTCAACTTAAACATTTTCGCTGTAGTAAAGAAACGACTCTTCTTTCGCGAGCTAAGTTCGGGATTTAGCTCGCCGCTATATTCCAGGTGGCTACAATTATTATAGATTATCATCCGCATTCTGGCATCTGGTCGTCGGTCGATTATCATAATGATATGCGATTGTAGTTGCTTGTCGTCGCCTTTCCCGTTCTGTATCAAATTTGCTATCTCGAAACATTGCTCACAATAAACTCAAGTGTCAAAGAACGAATATGCGACATGAAAAATTGAAACGAATTGTAAGTAAATTCTTAATGTATTACATATACATAAATCTAATAATTAATAATATATTTTGCGCGTGGGCAGATCGTAAAAGAAACTCTCAAAGATGCACCCAGATCTAATGGGCGTTCGTCAAGAAGATTTTAAAAAATAAGATTTATCCAGCAAATCTACGGCAGACGAAAACCAGTAAGGCCAGCAAATATGGCTGTACCTTACAGAAATGCCCAAAAGTGGAAGGAAGCAAGTATAAGCAACGATGCAAACAAGTATTTATTCCAAATACTGTAACCCTCATTTTCCAGTCGTTAAGAAAATTGAAAGGGTTGCGTAAGGAGTTGTGGCAACATTTGTGTCGGTTGTTGCTGAAGGACTGTAAATGTCCCAGTTCCCTCTAAAGGAGGCCATGCTTGTTCTGCTCATTATAATCCGTTTTAAATGTTATATATACAAGTTGGACTAGCAAGACACACATAACGCTGCATGAGAGACTGTTAACAGCACACCAAAGACAAGTAACGCCAAGGCCTTTACTTATTTATTCGTTAGTGTTTGGCGACATCGATTTGCATCGATTGTGCTTTGCAAACTAAATTTTTGAAATAATTTGCAAATATATAGGTACGAAGATGAACATGTACTTTATTGCCTAAAAAAAAAGTAACTTTTTTGTGTATATCTTTCATCGGTCACTGGAAAATGAATATTAGCAGATTTCGCACGCGCAAATAGTCTGGATATGCATGTTACTTTACAGCTTTTGAATTTTGATTATTGTTGTCCTATATACTTCTTATATCATCCACGACACAAAAAGTGTCATACTAAAGGAAAGTATATTACAATTAACAAATAAAGATTAAATTTTGAGAGAAATGCGCTGAAGAATCTTTCTATTTTCCTCTGGTGCCAAATCCTTCGTTACATTCCATAGTATAGTAATTGTCTTCTCTTGCTTTAAGTACTTATCAGTAAAGAGACACTTATTGACCTACTCAAAAAGGTGTCATAACTACGTGATTTTCTTTCAAGTCTCGAAATTTTTGATTGTAGTTCTTGCCACGAAATGTGTGTGTGTGTATGTGCAGTAACAAATTGACATTTGGCTGCTCCTACTATAAGGTTTGCAAGCTCGGCCATGATATTGCGCAGAGGGAACTTATTAGTCTATAAAATTTGCCTCCAATTTTTCGGCCTTCACTTAATGTGGAAGCTAACAGTAAAAGCAATTCAAGATCTCCATCTTCCATCATAAATTTCTACAATTACTTATTGAAAAAATGAGATTACATTGAAGCACTCCTATGGTTCGATCGTTGCGGTCCTCCTCTAATACATTGTGCTTATGCTTATCCTTTTAGTTTCTTCAAATTGTTTTACTTATGTGAATTCTTCACGACGCTTACGTGTTGATAGCTGCGTCTTCGTGAAGAGGCAGTGACAATCACCATTTCATGTAAATCTCCGTCACGTTTGTTGTTATTGCCAGTTGGTTTTATAACCCCATTCAATATCGGTTATTATGCAAAAATCCCCCGCTTGCCTGGAATTATTTACATTCTACGCCACTGTACATTGGATAAGAGTTAGATAATGAAATTAGGATACTCTTAAGACTAAGTGTGCGGCAAAAACGTACCAATGACTTTGATCCTCACACTAGGGGTTCATTGACTTGCTAGGTATAATAATAGATTATTCCCAATAGATAGGCTTATGCAGTGAGTAACTACCTGTCTCCCATCATATTGGCTAATAAAAAGAAAAAAAAAAAAAATACATATATATTATTGTTTTTAATGCATTCAGGTTCCAGTGAATTGTGTGAGGGAATTGCTTCACTAATGTAACCATTTGTGGCACAACAATTACAATGATTACTGCTGCACGTTTATATTTGCAAGCAAAAAAAAAAAAAAAAAAAAAAAAATTTGAATTTAAACATAAAAAGTTGAAACTAAAAATGGGTGAAAATGTGAAACTTTGCCAGCTAACACGTATGTGAATTCCTTACATATATGAAAACCGAACACATCGACATATACTGTAGTTGATGTTATCAATCGTCAGGTTTCTCATAGAAGTAAATGGATAGCCGCATGGATGGATGGGCAGATTGAATTGAGAGCCAGTTAAAGTCCGTACATGCACATGCGGCTCGTTATGCTACAAACGCAAATGTGGAGTTTGTTTACCGCACACCAGTTACACACTACACACTAAAACCGGCTATGTATGAACTTTTATCTTAGTCGGATTTATATTTTCTATGCTTATGCATACATATGTAAACATTTAATAAAATGTTTGTGGTGCATACATCCCGGGTCAGCACTCTGGAATTTTGCAATTGTTCGTGCAAAAATAAAGAAATGAAAAAAAGGCATTACCGCACATCAACAAGCAATGCGTTTACAATTTGTAATTGTAATCACCATCATGATGAGTAACATCTGTAAGGCTCGTCATTTCATTACAAGCTCAATTGTAAATTCATTTGTGGTTTTGCATTTCATTCAGCTGTACTCGTCCTGTACAATATTTAAACCGTTTCCATGGCTTAAGAATTCAATTGAACATTCCTGACAAAGAATCATTTGTTTGCGAGCGAGATGGAAGATTGGTTGAGGACGCTGAAGCAGAGCCAATCTCTCTCTTTTTTTTCGCCTTCTATTTCCTTCACCAATACAGATACTAACTTGTTCAATTACCTTTAGTATATATATATATATATATATATATAGAATTGTGATTTTAATACCACTAGTTACCACTAGTTATAAAAAATATCGAATTTATTTCTCTAAGTTCACCTATTTGCTTAAGTTTCTATCGAAATATCTAAAGGGACAAATACCACATAAAACAAAATTGTTATCAAGGCCTATACGATTATACCAAACACTCGTGTGCTAAAATTTGTAACGAAATTTATTGTAATTTTACTACATTTTAACAAAAGAATTTTCTGCGACTATCGCAAAAACTTTCAGATTGATGAACATATTATATGCATAGAGGAAAAAACTGTTCGACATACGCGCTTCATATTGGCCGATATTTCATTTTTTTATCCATGTTTGTTTACTTACTTATGTTACTTATTCTTTCGCATTGATCGTTCTTGCTCTTATGCTTATTCGTACATCGTAAGATAACGGTTGGGTGGTTAAATAGAATCGCATCAATCAATCAACTGTGCACTCTTTTTTGGCGGAATTTTAATTATTATTCATTTGTGTTCGCCTAATATTAAAATTCCAATATGCAAACTAATCTTATCCTGACAATAGCTAAAGTTATGCATGGCAAGCAATCCATTACATGCTTGTAGGTAACAAAGCATTGGATACATGAATACAGCTAAGTTTTTAAGTGGTGGTCAGCACTCCGATGATTACTGATTCAACATCAGAAACAATCTTATGTTTATATACATACCCTTACCCCCTACGTTATAGGGGTATAGGTTATGTTAAGTTTGTGCGGATTAATCTGACAGTCAGACCGGCTTAAGGCAGATCCATCTGATGCTTGTCAATGCGTTTTTGTACACAACATTTGTCCTCTTATCTTTATAAATTTCAACAGATGGCTATGACACATGCCGGTCACCTTTGCCTAATTTTGATAAAAACGGTTTTGGTTCTGGCATTCGCGCCTTCATATCTCATGCCTCAGAAAGCGTCGGGTTAGAAAACGGAAATACATCTTTAGTAGTACGCCTCCTTATATTGATTCTTTCCCTGCGTCCCTCATTTGTTGTCCTGCTTCACTTTCCTTATGCTAGGGATTATATTAAGTTTGTCCGGAGGTATTTAAGATCCAGGAGTACTTAACTTAGACTTAAGGCAAACGGAAATTTGAGAGTTTTTTGTTTTCAGCTGAAAAGTTGAGCATAAGGAAGTAAATGTGTTCAGATGTTATGTATTCGTGCTTAATGATTTAATGCGCCCACTTTCCCATTTCTAGATGCGGTATATGCCCGCAAACTTAATGTGAAGGTAAACCGGTTTTGTATTATACGAATTCATATTCTGAATCGATTTAATCATATTTTCCCGTGTGTTTGTCTGTCTGACGCATGTCGGTGTTTTGTGTTGCTCAGCCGCAAGTTGGAATTCTTCACGAAATTTGCTACACTGACAAGGTTTGGCACAAACACGAACGCTGTTGAAAATGATTTGCCTCGGACCTTTTTTTACGAGCGCTCGCTACATAATATCTTAAATTGAACAACTCGTTGTATGAAAAGAACTGACAGCTTTTAAAGTTTTCCGACAAAAGTAACTGACTGACGGTAATTTGGCGGACTATATTGACGCGAACCTTCTCCTGTATAATTTTGCGATGAAAAGCATGTCCCTACATGGCAAAGAGGCTTAAATTTTAATATTTTATGTTACAATTTGTCGGTAATAGTGAGTTTCTTAATACTGTATCGTGACAATAGGTGTCGAACGATAAGATATTTGGCAAGAAAATTAGTTTTGCTAAATTTTACAACATTAGTTCACGTTTTGGATCTCTTCCCGTATAGGAACTCTTTAATATTTTTAATTAGAATTGTATAAAAAGAAGCGAATACTTTCGAATTTCGTATTATCTGGTTAGTTCAGAGCCAGGGTGACTGGGTCAGCAATGCGAATTGTTAACATCTCTCAGTAAAATTCGGAAAAAATGGGATAAGTCTATTATTTGTGTGCAATATATTCCCGGGTTAGATTTGCGCAAAGTACGTTACTTTAAGAATATTTTTGATCACAACTACCTTAAGGACTGGAGACTTCAAATGAACGAAAAGGATTTAATTATATGCAATAACAAAGATATACTACGGCTTGAGGCCACAAAAGAGTTCAGTTCCGTCGGCATAAATTGGTGTCCTTCTTGACTCGTTTCTTGGTCCTTGAAGTGCCTTGAACGATTCGCCAATTTATTAATGTCTTCTTTCCAGTTTTTAAAGTCATATAAATTTATATATTATGAAGGGATAAGACTTACTAGAAATTTTGAATCGCCTCTGACAGCCGATTCCGACTAAAGTAATTCGATGCAAAAATTTCTACGAACTGACTAAAGCCAAAGCCATGTAATTTGCCGTTTACTTTATTCATATAAAAAATAAACGTGTGTATGTATGTGTGTGTGCGTGTGAAATTCACTACTTCAACGTAAAAGTGATGTTAAAAATCCTTTTGTTTCTTTTGTTCGGTACGAAAATAAATAAGTAAACAGAAAATATTTCGAAAAGCTCGAAATCTTGCCGTAAATTTCTTCATTTTATTATTAATTTGGCTTATTTGCAATTCCTTAATATGTTCCATAAAACAAAAAAAGTTCTTGGTTAAGCACTTAAAGCATAATTGGGGATTTAAACCAAAAATGCGTATATCATGGAACCGTTATTAAATATTTCTGGGTGATGCGACTACACACATGCACGTATGTATAAATCTCTCTTTTACTAACGTATAATGGTATCCTTAACGACGTCATAAACCGTAAAATGTTACATTTATGGTGAAAGACAATGAAAGAGAAACGAAGAATTTTGCACTTTAACTGTGAAATGGATATAAAACGACGTAAACTCATACAAGATGCATAAAATACATATAGTAGATTAAAATAAGAGAAAATATATAGTAAATTAAATAATATAGCTTAAATCCTGGACTACGCTTTAATATCATATTCATTCATAAGCATTCATAAGAACAATTTATTCATTGAAAAATATTATACACGAGATCCACTAACGATGTAAATGAATATTGGTTTATAGTCAAACGTGTTGACGCCTGAAAGTAATTCGCAGTATGTATCATGATGCAGTAATTATAAATGAAAGTTAATATATATATATATATATATATGTATATATAGTGACTACAATCCGTATTTCATTATGTTTCAAGTGAAAATCTTCTAATTGTGAACTAACCCTTACTTGATTAGTGCTTAAGAGCTCGCCGTCCTCCAATCATTCCCTCTAGAGTAGTCTCGCACAAAGCACAGAAGTACAGAGGAATCCAGGGAAAAATATGTGTTTCCTCTTTTTATTTCCCTTATATTTTTCTTTCCAGACTTGTCACGACGCATTTAATTACTCGATCAATGCGTAAATATTAGACATTAAGTTCATTTCGTTTTTATTTCACTAAAGCTATCTGTCGATAGTTTGCTTTTGAATGACAATAATAACTATGTCTGGAAGCGGAAAGACGTATTATTAACAAATTAGGGCTTTCGTTGAAGAAATACACTGCAGCTTGGGGAAAAGCAAGAGATTGCGTGTACTATATATAATTATAAAACTGTTTCTACATAAATAACAATAGCGGATGCATATAAGAACACCTAGGTTCGGTGTTCGAAATTGACATGAAAATTAGAAAATGAATTGAAAAAGTGTTTTTATTTACATGTATACAAACTCACTCATACTGGACCTGTCCATTCATATGTGATACTCAAAAAACACGCCTTCATAGTAAATACGTTTCTGAAGTTATTAAGTCCACCCCTTTTATTAGTTCGTCACCTCATGACTACGAACAGCGATATAAAAATCCAAAACTTTATATATATATATATATATATATATATATATTATTGGTTGGTAAACAAAGATTTACTTTGAAAATGGGATAATCCGTAATATGTATATATATAATATTAGTTTAAAACTTGCAGTTTTTACATTGTGTTTATTCATAATTTCATTTAATTTCATTCAAAGCTAAAATTTGTTTTATCCATGTTTTAATTGCGAAAATTGAAACTTTTTTATTAGCATAAAGGCAACGGTTGGTGCGAAATGCAGTAAAATACGTTTTGGTGTAAACAAATTGAAGACTTGCATGTCTTTTCGCGGAATCTGTGGTAATATTGAACAAAGATTTCCTGAATGTGTCAACACATTCTCGAACGGTCTTTCTGTTCATGTAGATAATGCCAACTTTGTTCCCGGTAAAATAAATGTAATCGTTCGATACACAGCTATAGGCCACTTCAGGCAAACGTAGCTAATGACTCCCCACATGGTACGCTTATCATCATCTTATCAGCTGTCACATGTATAACAAGCAAAAGTGTAGCTTAGCGTTTAGTTTTAGATACTGAAGTAAATCACTGACGTTAACTGCCCGCAAAAACACAAGAATCAGAAGGATCGGACGTCATTTTTCGATTGCTCGCTAACAACCAGCCGACTTTCCCAAAAAGGAACGTCGCCCTTTTTCACAAATTCGTTTGACATATCCAACCCCCATCACCTGTCTGTGTCTGTGTAGTCTACTTACTTATTTACTACTAGCTAATGCTACATAACCCTGACTTAACCTTAGCCACTTCTCCCCAGATGGAAAGCAGTTGAGGTCGAAATGAGGAAATTAGGTTACAAATTAAGTGACTTTTAGCCTCTTTGCACGCCATGAATGGCTGTCTTGTGTTAATCAAATAAATGAATAAATAAAAATATACAAAGAGAAATGAAGGTGTTAAAGATAATCGGTAATAAGGAGAGTGTTCCAAAAAATGCATTTAGGACATCATATATTAACGTTAGAAGAGTATTCGTCTGAAACGTCAAGCAAAATACTTGACAATTTTCTCGAAAAGATTCAAGATGTTGTGTATCGCAGTTCTGCCACAAGACTTTTATTAATTTCATGTCTCTTTCACTTATTTATTTATGTTTTTTTTGCCAAAATTAAAAAAAACGCAAATACTTACTCGCAAATAATTCTCTAAAATAATTTCGTATCTTTTCCTTTTTTAGTTCAGCTCTTTTTCGTTAGTTCACTTAGATATCAATATATTTTTTGAAAAATGTCTTACGTGACAACCAGAAATTGTGCGGAAATGAGAGGGGAGAGAATATTTGTTGTCATTTTCAGGCAATAAACATTTATTTTCCATTCAAAAATTCCTGTTTCATATGCACGTTAGTATAACTAACTTTAACACCGCTAACTTTAAAGCCACGAAGTAAATGATTGAGCTCAAATTCCTCGCAGTAATTGGATACAATAGCTTGCTGGTTAATTTACTGAGCAAATAAGTGTGGCAATGTTGTAACCATAAAAATGCGGTGTAGATGTTAAGCAAATGCTTGAAGCATAATTTTGATTTCTATATGTACAGGAATGTAGAAATGTTTAAGAAGTTTACAGCTGACGAATCGCTAATTTGTACGTTGAACAACCATTAGCTGAAGCAAATCAAGTAATGAAAAATTATATATATTTTTTGTTATCTAATTTAATCTTCTTTCACTATTTTTAATGATATATTACACCCAGCAAATCTCTCGAACACTTCAATAAGGGCATGTGTGCTGTGTTAGCAATTTTTGTCGTTATCACTCTTACAGGTACAGATTAATTAATCAAACCGGTCACAGGGATGTTCAGATTCGTATTGCTTTAAAATGTTGAACATCGGCAATTATGGTGCTAAGGTTCTTTGTGATGCGATAGTAGAGCCCTGCACTCGCCGTATTGTTGCTATGGGCCCATGGGTCCTTTGAATGGATGTTTGTTTTTTTAATTTTTCTTTTGACCAATTACTCAGAGGATGTCCCTTCCACGCTTAATACGATGATTGGCAGAAAGAAGTGAAGAAAGGGAAAGAAATGGGAAGGTGGCCGCGTCTAGGTGGTTGTGTGCGTAAACGATAATTGCTACGCCTTTACCGATTAAGCAACCATTATAACTACGATCAAAGCAAACTGTACCACGTGAGATTTGAACTCGTGAACAAAAACTTGGTAGTCAGGATTCTTAGCTACTCGTCTACTCATGCGAACAGTGAGTACCGGATTAGAATAGATATTATTTAGTGCCAACAGAGACGCTACCATATTTTAGGCATGTTCATCGAAAGCTTTAGCAGACAAGTAAAGTGACGAGGTTAAGCTACTTTCCAATGCGAAAGTGTGCGCTATGCACGAAAAACAAAAAAACTATCCTATGCATTTATGCTTTTCGAGAGCTAATCTGAAAGAGGGTACTAAACGAATTAAAGATTCCTTTTGAAAAATCAGTACTGGTACTTATGGTGAAACTAACTATTATCTCGTACGAAAGGCAACGAATACATTAGTTTATACTGTTGCTGGTAAACGATATTGAACAGTAGTCTGTAAACGTAAAAGTGTACTAAATAAAGTTTTCTGTTTGTAACTATCAGAAATCAACGCATGTTTGATCGGTTCAATCAAGGCACATAATCCACATGTTACAGAAGTTGAGCGTTTTTAGCTAATGGCCGAAAATCGACTTTAAGAACAGGCTTTGTGCAAGCATAACCGTGAATCGAAGAGAAACTATATTTCACAGCTTATGAGGAATCTGCTGGAAATACTTCCTAGGTCTAATTAGATAGATCTATAGAAGGGGTTGATAGCAAATATATGCCCTAAGGCGGATATAATTTTCTTATTATATTTTATTTCATTTTTTCAATGTTTCAATCCGTACCTTTGCTTGCTTACATATATTTTCGATGGGTTTTATTTCGTGCATGAATCCCATCAAATTCAAATAAAAGAGAAAAATAAAAATTTTTGGTTTAACTATGAAGTAAAAGTGGTCTCTGATGTTGGTGTTTTTGCGTGTGTATGCGTTTGATGCAAGTGAGTGCTTTTATGGCACTATACCAAGAATTTGAATATCTATGTGCACTCAAATATCAAATATAAACGTATCTGAGTTTGCAAAAAATCGCACATGTGTGCGTGAGAGCGTGTTTGAAAAAGCGTTTGGTTATCGTGAATCAAATGGTAAAAGAAACTCTGGAAATGGAATAAAATTAAATTACATATTTTACGAAAAATAGAAGAGAAAAACGGGAAAAAATATGTGATTTTGAATTGTTTCCACTATCACTAGCAACCACTAAACCGCCAACACTGTTACACACATACATATGAACACATACATACAAATACAGGAACATATACGCGTACATCTATACATATGTACATGGATATGTACATAGAATGCATATTCATGCTGTCAAAAGTGTAACGATATTGCAATGTTCGTTTTCAAGGATATTTTAACATTTGTTTTTTTCACTCGTTGATTCGCTCGTTGTTCGTTCGTTCGTTCGTTCGTTCGTTAGTGTGTTTCAATGCCGGCATCCTAGCGATGTTAGTTTGCTATTGCATTGTACATAATTTCGTGCACATGTATGTTTTTTGTGTGCATGTATATGCTTGCGGTTTATTATGTTTATTATTCGGATTGAAAATCTTAATGAGAATTTTTAGAATTGTTTCGTTATTATGAAGAAATGAAATTTAATTGAACCAAATTTTCACCACAGCAAGAAGAAGACGAAGAAGAAGGAGAAGAAGAAAAAGTAATTGTTATTTTTTTTTTATTCCTTTATGAGGATAAATGTAGACTGCATTTGTCAACTCATTTGTGGTACCAAAAAAAAAGAGCAGTGAAGTCTCTTTAGAGTCGCTATATTTTTAGTCAGTCAGTTTACCCCCAGCTTTTGGTAGGAGGCTTCCTTGCGATTGTTACACGTATTCCCGTCATACTAAAGATGGAAAAATATTTACTTACAACCATGCCCTTGAAGGTTGGTGAAGCAGAAAGCTGAAACTTTTGGAGAGGTTTCGCTTTATTACGTCCAGGTAATCCTCTTCTGTGGTTGGCTGCAGTTCTGTTTATGTAAACTGAATTTCTCAATATTTTGGCTTTGGCTGCCGGAGATTTGTAAAAGTTTCTTTGTTTTCTATTTTTTTTTAATTTTTTTTTTATTTTTTGATTCTTAATCTTTCAACAAACATTAATTGCTGTTTAGTCTTATGCTGTGTATGTTTATATTATACGAGCAAATACCGAGTAACCGACTTTTAGATCCTTAGAAATGTTCGTTTTTATCAAATTTTTTTCTATCACTATTTGCTATTGCATAAAGTGTATCGGTTTGTCTATGTGCACTATGTAGACTATATATGTGCGTACTTTTGCTATTTTGCCAATTGTAAAAGTCAAATGCCACAAGTTTCAAGTTAGTTTTCAAGTATGTCTTCGGAAGCATTGAAATTCTTATTAAATGGTCGATTAGTTACTTTGCCTGTCTGTCTGTCTGTCTGTCTGTCTGTCTGTCTGCCTGTCTGCTTTTCTACTTGCAGTTATCTTAATGTGCTTGTTTGCCTCTCTTTGTTTTATATTTGGAACATTTGGAAAGTATTATTTCCATGTATGCCCGTAAGCAGCTGTGTTTACATGCCTAGCTATCGCTTTATAGTAAAATAGTTAAGAGAGAAACAATTTCGTGCGTTTTCAAAGTCTCATAGTTTTAATGAAATACGAAAATCCCAATCATTTAATAAGCGAGTCATACTCCTTAGTGTTACATTAGAATTTCGGTTCATCTTAGTGGTTTATAGGGTGTGCTATGTTGTGCATAAGTATTCTTAAAATTTCCATTTAGTTTTACCTAAAACTGAGTTGCGGTTTTACAATTCATCCGCATGGCTTTACTTTATTCAAAGGAAGGACTAAGCAAATTCAAGTGATCTTGTTCTTCAATAAGGAATTTCACTTAAGTTAAGGAAATCTGATGTGGCTTTCTTTGTGTTTTCCTGTAGGAAATACGTAAATTTTTGCTTTTTTTTTTTTGGTTTATTTGTGTCGAAGACTACTGCACTTGTTTTTCTCATAATCTGCATTTATATTGGCGTTATTTTCTACGCATTGTTACGAACAAACATCATCATCAAATCTGTGAACTAAGTGCTTTTGTGTTGCACATCTTCGGACCAAGAAAATCCAGATTGTCTTCTCTTTCCCTTGTTTTCCTTTCCTTGGCAACTGTGCTGATATTTCAAGATTGAATTCACACCCCTTCCGACAGAACCATATATATGGAATTACAACATGACTTGATGTAAGGAAGGACGGAATTCTTTTTAGCTCTAATTCTTTTTAGCTCTACACGTTGAAAGATGTAGGAAACAGGATATTCCACGTAAGAATAGCAATAGGTTGATGGGCTTTCAAGGATAGTACTTTCTAATCGCACCGAGGGACCGTGTACACTTTCAGATTCCATTGGAAGCATCTTCAAAAGCCCCTTTTAGATTGTTTTAAGCTCCAGCTAGACAGATAAAAGGATGATTATTGTAATTGATGTTCCGATCACAAGGTGCAGAAGCTATTTTAAAAGTTCTTTGGTAAAAGTACTCACTCACTTATTTTGAATTCGTTCCATATTCTTTAGATCATATGTTAGCAACATGGTCTTTCATGTATTTTAACTAAAGCGAACAGGTACGTTGTAGACCTCGAAAACTCCGGAGCTTACGAAACTGAAAGCCCAGCAAGTCAAACCCTGCTTCATAAGATGGCAAACCCTCTGCATGCTATTGAAAAGAGAGATTAGGCTTTTAATAAAATATTTGAAAGTGAAATTTTAATCAATTCAAGCAACTAGATAAAAAACAATGGAACCGGTAGGACGGTTAATTCGAAGGGACGTTGATAGTTATGAAGAAACTTTTCTTTTATTTCTAATCGCCTATGCCAGCAACTTATAATTTGGTTTAGTGTGTTTATGTACCGTCCAGAAGGGCATTTTATTATACTGATCGCCTAAGTGTAATGTTCTGAATTTAAGCCTGCGCGTCCATCAACGCGTCTGATGTTTGACCACGTGTTTTGTGTTCAACCTACAAGTCGAAGTCTTCGAAATAGTTTGACGAAATTTGATACGCAGACGTGCATTGGCCGCTTTGGGAGCTTGGTGAGAGAGAAGTTAGAGAAAGACAAACACAAGACGAAGAAAGGGAGGCGGTACGTGCCTCAGCGTTCACCGCAACTACGAGTAAAGTGAACTCTACCTCACTTGAGTTTTGAACCCGCGAACACTGAGTTCGTAATCGCGGGCCTTACCTAGCCGTCTATTTGTGAGAGCGCGGCTTATTTGAAAAACTTTCAAAATTCCTCGACAATTATCGCTAAGTAATTGTATTTCTGCGTCCTAAATAAATGTGGAAAATTGTTATCAAATTTTTTAGTCCATTTCCATATAATTGTTCCTACGAAAGCTGAACCCTTATATTGTGTGTGTAAAAGGTGTAATTTTCAATATTTCGTGACGGAAATTTGTCCATAATAGTAACTTGATGTAGAAATTTGTCTTACCGAATCTGGATCGAGTAGATCTATCTTTTGTATCCCAGCCATGAATTGTAAGTTCCCTTTTTAACGCTTTATGATGAAAATTAATCCATAGCGGCAAAGTAGAAACTTTGGATAACACGCATCTCTACCGAGGGTCTCACAATAGCACTAAGGGTTCTAGAAAGCAAGCCCCTACATTGCAAGAAAGTGCAACTTGAGGTTTTTTGTGACGAAAGCAGGTGAAAAACAATAAATTCTTTAACAAGTAAATTGATTGATTTCCTAGACTTAGGTTAGAGCAGTTGACATTTTGGGCATCTTCCAATAAGAGCTCCTCCTTTGTGAAAAGTACGCCTTGACAGGAAAATAATGTATATTTTTTTGGGGTGAATGGTGGCGATGTGCTGTAGGGTAGGTTTTACATAATTTTAATTTTAGGGAGTGTCGAAGAAAAAACACATGAAAAAATGATAAGACGGCATTACCTCTTGAGATAAAGGGCCATGAAATCTATTCATGTTGAATAATAAATTTCGAATATAGAAAATTTGCTGCTCTTCTTGCGATTCATTCATATGATGAAATTCATGCGAGATATGCGTTTCAAGTCTTTCTCGTTAGTCGATTGTAATTGCAGTTGGAAGAAGAGCGCTATTAAAAGCTTACACATGTTTACAATAATATGCAGTTTTACTTATGCGTATATTAAATGGATTTTAACTGTCCGTATTGTAATGGTAATAATCATAAAGTTTTTCAGTCGTTTAAAAGCATGTTTTTTTTTTTTGTTTTCATATAGTTTCATGACGAAATTCGTAATTATGCGCGCACATCAGCTTGGTGCTCGTTCAGGACAATGGTATTTACAGAGAAACGTATGCATGTGTGTTCTTATAAGTAAATTTGAAAGAAATTCTTGCAAATAATTACATCTACTGGCACGTGTGCGATATGTGCTCACAATAGAAGAGCATTGTAATGCAATAAAAACAAAATGTATATAGTTTCTTACGAAAGCGCATCGGTATTATTATACAAAGCACAAGAAGAATTTTAAAAATAAAGAACAATTATGAACAACAATACACAATCCGTTGCATACATAGTGGCAACAGTTCTACATATATAGTTATGAAAAAAAAAAAAAAAAAACAAATCCTCAAGGAAACAAAAGTAAGCTCTATTGTAGTCTGATTTTCTGAATGAAGAAGAGGAAGAAGATAAAAAAAAAAAAACATAAAAAGAAATGAGAAAAATACCAAAGCTCAAGTGAAGGAGTGCGATGCAACGAGAGAGCATTGTTAAGGAACTTACTACAACATAAGAATTGATGGTTAGTTGAAGTGAGCGCGTCATCCTGCATTTTCGAAGAATGGTAATTAAGCGATTCCATAAAATGCGTCTCTAAACTGTAATAACTGAGAGGAAGAAGTTATCCTTTATGTAATACAATTTCTACTTGCGTAAATATATTGAGCGAATATATTGAGCTTGACAGCGTTTGGTTCTTTTTGCTGTCGTTTGATAAGCAAACACGTTTTTCTTACATTAAGTTAAGTTTAGCTTTAGCTTGTTAAAGGTGTGTTCTTGAGAAAAATATCCCTGTTCACTAGTTTTCAACCCACTTTTAATATTTCCTTATTCTCCTCCCTTAAATTGGCTGACGTTGAGACAATCTTAAGAATTTTAGAACAAAAAGCAGAAGAAGAAGAAGAGCATATTGCATTACAGTGCAATATCACGGAAGACAGGGGTTGGGGGTGGGCGCGGAGATGATTCCATTAATAGTGCAAATGTGGAAAATTGTACTACGGAAGAGAATGTTGTAATGAGGGAGAGAATATTAATTTTTTAAGATCTCAAAATCTCTTAGCGACTGCGATTTCCAAAGTCATTGATCATTATATCTAATCCAGTAGAAAATAGAAATGGAAACCCGGAGAGAAAAAATTTATATTTGGCTTGAATTGAATGTTTAACAATTGTCACTAGCGAATGTTGACAGTCTTCTAAGAAATTTAATTATATTGTCCTTACATAAACCAATCCATCCAATAATATCTCAAAGGTAATTCTGCGAACAAAAGGCTGTGTTTTTGCTTTTACAATCTCATTCGTATGTCAGTTTTATACCCTACACTCGTTGTGCGAGCATATGCAAAACCTAAAAGAATTCAAGGCAAACCCAAATTTTCTTACGCCGATCGATTCGGAAGCATGTTTGTCCGTCTATCTCTCTTATGCATGTCCATGTGTTACTTTACGGTCTCTCTTCATGTATAAAAAACAGTTTTCAAAATTTCTGCGTAAAATTCGCTGAGTAATATATTTTGACTTGTCAAAACTGATGTTTTAGACCACGCCTTTGTAACAGTTCCTATTAAAGGCAAAATTCATCTGTATGAGAAGTTTGGGTAAAAAATAAACTGTGCCATAGATTAGACCACATCCAATATAAGGCTTCTTACGAAAGTTAAGCCTGTAGGTGACAATGACGAAAATAAGTAAAGAATAATACGATCGTTCACAAGAATTTTGCTATATTTGGACTTGGAGAATTCATGCTTTGGGCCCGCTCCCATATAAAGTCTCCCATGAAAAGAAGACACAGTTTTAGGTAGTTCATCACGCTTCAAATCTTTGATCACAACTTCAGTCCGGTCGGACATAGAAAGTCGCTACGTCGGTCCACTTGTGCAAAAAGCATGTGGTATACGTGCCGTGTCTTAACTTCTGCGCAACCCATGAATATGTGGCGTGCAGCAATCTGTGCTGCAAGAGTGATGTTCTACATATCATACGACTTCAAAGATGGCGTATTAAGTCTTGCAAATTTTGTACGTTAAGTATTAGAGTAAATTAATTCAATCAAGTATTGTGCGTTTATATATTTACAAAAGTATCGTTAATCTTGAAATAGCGACATGTATGATATAATAGTTGCCGTTTATTAGATTTCATACTTTTTCCGTTTCGCGACACAAGTTACGATGAGTTTGAAAAGTTTACACATTTGGTTTAAGTCACACTTAATTTACTTTTCACTAGTCTAGATACCTGTACGTATGTATGAGTATATCAGGTATAACAAATCTGCGCGAATGTGCGCGATATCCAGAATGGATGCAGGCTCGTTTCCAGAATCAATTTGTGAATCGATTGAAGTCTCGTCGTCCACCTATCTGAGTGATGTTTATCTACACATTCTAGGACGGTTCGTAATTTAAGAGACGTTTTGATTAAGCAATAAACGCTATTTTAAAATGAAAGTTGGCTATGTTTCAATACTCGTCGGCGAAATTCGTTGAAAAATGGTAGTTCGGTATACCAATTGCATGTGCAATAGAATGCGTGCGATAGAATGGAATGGAATGGAATCTGTGCAAACTTTCGCATAAAAAATAATTGATTATATAATACAAGATGTAATTCTTGAATATTTTGATATGGAAATTGATCCAGAGTAATGGCCTGACGTATAAACACTGTGCTGAATTTTCCTCCCATGAATATGTTTTTAAAAAGAGTACGACTGTGATAAAAGTAGGTGGTAGGAAGACTGACGAATGAAAGCAGAAAGAGCATGTTTTTCACTAGAGCGGACACATTAAACCGACTCGAATCTTGTTCACTGCCTGAAAGTAGTTTTCCTTTGATTAAATTTCGTTTTGTTGATGAACATTTTCTTCTCTTTTGACTCTATTTTTATTCAAGTTTTATATTAAAAGAATCTAAAGCTTCAAGCTTCGCGAAAATTAAGCAAAGCGTATTAAATCTAAGAGTATGTATGAAAGGGCACATGTATGTTTTGCCCGGCCTTTACAAGGTTGAATATTTTTCGCTAATGGTAAACGAAATAATAAGTACAAGCAAGAAAATTTTAATTGTTTACAGCGCATTTTAGACACTCTTCACACACCTTATTGTCAATATATCATAACTACTAAGTAAGTTTCAGTAAAGGGCGTCCATCTCTCACTTTTAGATGGCTGAAAGAATCTGAAAATAAAATCTGCCGCATTTTACACACGATTAGTGAAATGAGAATTCCAATCATTTTGCGGAGTCATTATTTCAAAATTCATCCTTTGCTCAATTCGAACATCATGTGAAACTCAACCAAGCAAATTACCGGCCAGACTAAGATACAGTCTATCTATGTGCAGTTCTTAGCTTTTGTAAGTGCTCTAAACGCCAGCTCTGACAACGAAACAGATAGACATGGTTGAACTGGCTCGAAATTACAAATTTTATGAGATGTTTTTCACAAACGGATATCCTAACCCAGTTCAATCTCATCCTCCGTCTGTGCGGCGGTAAGCAAAATATGTATTTTCTAATAAGTGTAATGTAAGCCTTTCGCAAGTAGCAAATGTTGTACTTAATGCATTTACTTACTGCGTAACTCATGCACACAAAAAAAGGAAAAAAAAAACATATTAAAAGTAGAATCTCGTGTTGTTCCACAAGCAAAACCAATGAAATATGGGCGTACGTGTAAGTGGATAATGACAACGAAAGAACGTTTGAGGTTATGAACGACAATCGAAGTTGATGCTGTTGTAAAACCGATAGCAGAAAAATAGCGTCATTTTCGATCAATTACGGGAAAAAGTGATTTTTTGGTGAAAAAGATTTACTACTTTATCTTCAAGTGCCATTAAACAAGTTTATAAACGGTTTTTACACTATCCCTGCACCTAGCGAGCAAAACGTGTACGTGTACTCCATGTGCGCGCCCATTCACGAGAAAGTCAACAGATGGTGAATTTACGTTGTCAGCAATTGTGTGGATAGGCATAGTCGCAAAAAGCGTCTGCACCAGAGCATGGCACAAACATTGAATATCAGTGCTTTCAGTTTTTCCCTTATCTTTCATACGTCATGAATGTTTTTAGTGCTTGTGGTTTCCGCAAGTCAAATTATTGTTTTTTTTATTATTATCTTTTGTTGTTTTTTTTTTTTTTTTTTTTTTCTGACAGAATGCAACAAATCAATGGCAGTTTGCCAAAACTCACTTCTGTATTACAAACGGAGTCACATATTGTCAAGTGGATAGAAGATACGCATGACCTGCACTCAATGATAACCAAGATTGTGCAGCAGCGACAATGAGATGCTAAAGATTTTGCAATAAGCAAACGGTATCATCAAACAAACATATGCATTAATAGCTAACTTTCGTTTATACACACAAACGTATAACTTAAATAACGATTCACATTTGCATTTGTATATGGAAGCATGCATATGCTCATAGGTACACATTAGAGCGCGGTTGTTGTGTACAATGTTGTTAAAACCCAGTTTGAATTTTAGGCAAAGCAAGAGCAAACCTCTGAAATGCACTGCCAACACTCCATCGGTTGCAACCGTCCTTGTGTACAGCTAGTGTGGAATACACAGACGCAACAGCAGTAGCAGTGACACATATGTTTTGTGTGAATTTGTATGAAGTTGTTCCTTAAGCATCCCCATGGGGACACAAGAATACAAATGCAAATGGACAGAGGCTGAGTAGAACTGAATGAGACTACATAAGTTTCCTTCAAGGATCACAAAAAAAAATTAAGCCGATAATTTCTAATTGTCCAAATACATGTGCTTGGCTACTTACAATAAAAGTTGTTGAACACTTCATTCGACTTTAAAAAAAATTCTTTTTGTAGCGCAATAGATTGAACACGGAATTCTAAAAATGTTGGGAAAGTGAAAGCCGTCACAGAGTAGAGCGCATTATAAGCTAACAAGGATTCTTGGTAATGTACAGAAGAACAAATCAAGGTTACAGACTAGCAAATATTTTTGCAATGCTTGCTCGATAACACTATAAGTAAATGATTTGAGCGGCAAAGAGCACTGCAACTATATCAGCTGAGGCGCGACATTCAAGGAAAGAAGTCTACCAGGTGCGTTTACTTACTCAGTGAAGTGAACATTAATTCTTTTAATTTCTGTAAATAAGTTTTTTTATCCTTTTAAACGGTTTTTTTTGTAAATAAGTTCTTTTAGTCTCGTAAATCTTCGATAACTGAAGTTGTACATTATTGTAAGAAAGATTCACAGTCCATTGATTTGAGCCTAATTAAGAAGTATGAGAAGCAAAACATAATAAAGTCATTTTATATAACACTATTTTATTTTTATTAGAAACAAAAGAAAAGAAAGGCACATACTCGAGTGGAATACTAACGGAACATAGATTGCGACCATGAATAAAATTTTAATAAAATTTTACATTACTTTTGCATAAATAATTCGAAAAGGATTGAATGGGTTTAATGTGGTTACCATACCCACAAGCAGGACTAACTACATCAAAATTAATGTCACTCAATAAAATTGTCGACAGAATATTTCCACTACCGAGTTAATACTAGCCCTTGATCCAAACTTTATAAGATGTGGTTTAAAAGGCCTCAAAATTCTGTGGAGATTGAATTGAATTCTTTTGACCATCGCTTTATAAAACTTCTATCTCTATTCTATTGATGGATTATTAGGTATACCTATTAAGCCTAACTTTATTGTCAAACCGAATTTCCAAATCAGAGTACGGAGAGATATACTGCATAGTTGATTGGTGAAATAGATAAAACAGATGCTACAAGATAGCGTCGGGCATTGGCTTAAAGTGGAAGTCAAACCCGCTAACCAGATCATTTAGATCCGTTTGGAATAAACGAGTCGAGAAAAGCAATTTATCGTTTTTAGTACACTCTCGGACGTGGGAAAGCGTTACTGCAGAAGGAAATTTACCACACTCAGGGAAAATAAATACGAGATGGCTACCGTAAGGGACATTAAGAGTCACATCGGCATAAATTTGAAAACAAATTTTTGTGCCGTTACTTTCAAATAGGACGAAATCCAATCAACAAGCTTCTAAAACAACTTTAGTTCTGTGAACTTCTCTTACGCTTTGCTAAGCTTTGTAACTCTACGCAATGTCTGTTTCATTTCCTCCTATCAAAACCAAAGAGCAAATTGACGATTGAGATAACGATAATCATTTAACTGCGTATGACGTGTGTACAGTTCAAAGCAAATCTCCATTTTGTTGCGTTTGACTTGTACGTACGTCATGTGAAGTGAAATATTATGAATTAATATAAAAGACAAAAATTCAGTAAAATGCAATACTGATATGTTTTCTTTGCACTACCAGTAAGCCTGCTGTAAATTGAAAAAAAAGTTTATTAAATTTTTTAGTATAGAATTCATTCCCGGTTTCATATGCATGGCAAGGAAACCGCAAAGCGTTCTTGAATACGACAAGAAAATGAACGGTATTGACGAAAACAGTTGGAATAATTGTATCGCATAAACTTGTAACGGATGAAGAAATGCCACAAGAAAATATTTTATTTTTGAACTCCTCTCTCTTCTTCTTCTTCTTCTTATGTACATGAACAGCTTTCGGTTAAATAAAAAAATGTTTTCCTTTATAATTTTTCCTGTTCATTAATTTTATTATTTTTTTTGTAATTTTTAAATTTTCGTTAATAACAACGCGTTATTATTTTTTGATCTAATAAAAATGAAATATTATTCGCTTCACTTTGATTTTACCGTAAAGTTTAATAAGCAACTATTTGTATTGCGTTTGACGTGACTTCATCATCATGTCTCGACGTTAATTACACACTTTTTCCGAGAAATTGTTAAAAATGCATTACTCAGTTAACTGGTTAAGTGAAGGATAGGAGAGAGTTGCATACTATTTTTTTGTTTTCCTTCTTTTTTTGATTGATTGAAATTGATGGAAAATTTTTTAGTTTTACAGAAAGCAAAAACAAAATAACTACAAAGACCGATTATTTGGATTAGATTCAAATTCTAATCTAGTTTATCCATCTGCTTGCTCGTTGGCCTGTCGCTTATGGCAAATTTGAGAGCGAAATAAATTAAGACAAAAAGCGGAAACTTTGTATATATGTTTTCACTTTGGGTCAATAGATTAAATTTAAGACTGGCACGTATCGACGCTTACGTCTTAATGGCATAGTGCCAAAAATTTGAAGGCTTTAACTTTAAATGTCTTTGGTAAATAAAAATATGCAAAATTTCAAATGGTTACGTCTTGCAGCTGCTATACGTTTTCGAAAATATAATTTTGATATGCTTGTAGTTCAGCTGTTTCAACGATTGCAAGCACATTCGGCGAGATATCGTTATAATTCGACTCGTTGATATAGGTGTGGACGTGTACGTCAGAGCACTACTTCAATGTTTGCAAATGTTACAGTTCCAAAACGAGACAATGGACGAGAGTGGCGCAATCGTTTTCAAATTCTTCCTCCCAAAAATTCGATGTAGATTAGATGTAAATTAGATATAGAATGGATTATGGAATGGGCTTTTTCGAACTGGCATTCTGAGGACGCCATTCATTATCGACACGTCTGCAAGTACATACTTCATAGAGATAATAGAAAACTCGCATAAGAATTGGGCGTGTAAACGGAAGCCGAAGCTATTGAGTTCTGATAAACCTATGATCACTCGATATGTCCGATCATTCGATATGTCCGATCACTCGATATGTCCGATCACTCGATATGTCCGATCGCGCTCGAACTAGTCGATGCAATAAAGTTTTAAATTTATCATCACTCTCTTTGAGTGACTTTGGCTCTTTCGTATGGGAACGAGCTCGAAGAATTTAGTTTTCAAACTTTTGCTTCCCTCGACCTAGCCTTAATTCAACAACAGCTCGGTGAGCCTTCCTTTTTAATATATGAACCACGCTTATTGCTGCAGACAGATAACGTCACAAGGACTAGCCCAAAGATATTGAATAATAACTCCTTGAAGGACATTTGGTATTTGAATTTCTTGGAATTATTGGATGATCAAATTTTTGATACGCAATACGTGAAACCGGATGATTAAACCAACAATTTTCTACTCAAGCCAATACACGATAAAGAAAACTATTTTAAACAGACCAAGGTCGATAGTGCCACCATGCCGGAAACCGCGCAAGGCGCCCACTTTTTCACGGAGTGTGAAAGCCGTCTGTTGAGTAATTTCTGCATTGCCTTCAAGCCAAAAGTAAGTCTTGACTGAACCGTTTTCATGGCAGAAGATGATTTTCTGAAAAGAAATTCATAAATGTTTAATATGTTCTAACAAAGCGAGTTCACGACGTGTTCTATCGAAATCCTTCTCACCGGCAATCGCCGTTGTTGGAATTGACAGATTTAGGATCTTAGCCACATATACAGCGATAACTTTATTACTTCGAAAATTGTCTTGCTGTCACACGAACAGCGTGTAAAAGGAGGTGAATTCAAAATTATCAATAATACGAGGAGTGTTGCGCAAAGTACGACGATTACGAATGTGTCCATGCAAACCTTATTGAAAATAATTAACGAATGACTGTGGTATTCAAAGTATGGCCAAAATATTGGGAAGAAATCACGTTAACAACTTAATTATGTTTAAAGTTCTCTTTGCTCTCGATTGCTATTCTAAACTATGCCAAAATATTCAGCCGTATTTTTTTCGCAATATAAGCACACTTGAGTTTCTTTGGCATATATTTTGTAGATGGACATGGACTATGGTCGAGCTTGGTCTTTTAAAACGCTTCAAAGTAGGCATAGAAAATTTCATCTTTCAATATTAAAAAACTGACCCTTTAATCTTATACAGAACATCAGTTACGGCAATGGATGTCAACTAACCGATAACTATGATCAATAGTGCAATAGGTAATGGATCTTGTGTATGAGAAGAATTTGCCTTCATAGGACTATGTACGCACGTTTATGTAATTAAAGTACTACTTATAGTATACAGACTGATAATGCTTTCGGTTTATAACCTTAAATGACTTTGTTTAGTTTATCTCTTATTGAGACCAGAGTTGTAAGAGTTAATAATATTTCCATTTATTTATTGAATTATTCATGAAACAACACAGATGATATTTTAAACTTTTTAACACATCAGCCGTCATATGTTGTTAAGTATGTATAGTCAACACAATCATTTTATATATGTAATGTATATAAAATCGTTGGCGTTTGTCAATCACAATTTTCAAAGCATTCTAACAAACTAGTACAAAATTTGTCCACAGCTATGGTCGCATAGAAAGGCAGACAAACGAATAGGGACAATCACTAAATTGAATGGTCGTTAAAAGAGTCGGAAAGCGTTCTATGTGAGATATGTGAAAAAAATGCCATTATTTTGGAGTAAAGCATCTGTCATATCTTGCATCCGCAGTACTCGAGAAAAGTTTATATGTATAGATGCTTGTGTATATATGTGTTTGTTTGTTTTTGTTGCTTCAGTCATTCAGTTTCACTGTTGGTCGTTTTTATCTTTGCTCGTGTCATCAGACAAAACAGTCAGACTTTCAAAGCTGGCTGACAGCCAGCCATTGATTCGCTTGGTTAGTTCAATTGCATACGTAGTTTACTCTTGCGTACGCTCGTTTACTAACGTACGTGCATAGCCAGATATATATATATTAGGTATGCCTGTTATATACCCCGCATGTGGCCCACTCTCTCGCACTCTGTACTAAAACTGATACAACGGATTGACAGTGAAAATTGGTAGATGTGCATGCATTCAATTTATGTGTTTGTAAGTGCGTGTTTGAATACGTTGAAAAATTTGACTTTCATATGTATATTCAATGTTAAATATAAGTGTGTGTATGCGAGAAGTTCGATAGCGTGAGCTTCTTTCTTCACCGCAATACAATCAAAGCGCAATAGCATTGGGCTTATTTTACATTTGTCTCCTTTTAGTGCTGTCAACGCATTCAGCGCAAATTTACTCATAAGCGTCAAAAATATATACATACACACAAATTAAGATATATGTATATATAAGTTTATATTTATGTATTTAAAGCTATATACACATCTAAATGCATTTACATGTACGGAGGTGTGTAAGTATGCCTATGCCTATGTGTAGGTTTTTTTATTTTCCTTTAGGAGGGAAAGCAACAAAGGCCGGAGTGTGAGATTTTCACCCGCTAAAAAGAGAACTAATCTCTTATCCCCTACTATACACCGCATTTCTTTGTTTCTTCTACATATTAGCAGCCTAACACTCCCACTGCATTCCATTTTCTTAGGTTGTAAACCATATAGATATATATATATATATATATATATATAGATACATCCGTAGACACATTTGCTTTTGCAAGCACATTGGAATGGTTCAAGAAAAATTTTGTTTGGTTTTTTTATTCATACACAAATAGAAAATAATCACATCATTTCTTCTGAGCCCTGCTTTTCACTACATATATATAGAACGAGTGTGCTAAACTGAAGCATATCATATAAAGCAATTGTATCAAATTTGCTTCTCCCTTCGCCTATATTTACACAGAGAAGCATTCAAAAAGTGAAAGAGAGAAGAACGCACAGAACTACATATATAAACTGCAAACAAAAAGCCACATTCAATTCGTTCTCACTTCTTCGTTCATTTATGACATGTATTTGTTGGTGTTGTTGCTTTTTTTTGCTGGTAAAGTTTTAAAGCCGCATTTGTTTTACACAAATAAATTTACATTTTCGGATTTAGTTGATTTGAAAGGATCAGAAAATAAAAACTAAACTTTTTCTATATCATTATGTACATACGCACTGTATATGCGTATATGTGTGTGTTGTGCTATCGGTAACATACGCAAAAGAGATAACTATATATTGGTTGTAAGTTGATTTTAAATTTCCGCAACAAAGCGCTTACTTGCGGCAAAATGTTATCGACAGATTAAGTTATATTTAAAAACTTTTCCTTCTCTCAGGGAAATTGTGTAACCTTTCCATGCGAAGAAAGATTGAACAGAGTCTCAACTGCACAACTTATGTTCACTTTGATGAACGATTCGGAGAAGCATCAGTGCCTGTGCTAATATGTCAAAAACTCGGTTACTCAATTATACGTCTTTTTACTGGGTTTTTCTATCATTTCGCAACACGTGAGATGTGCAAGACAGGCGAATCCATATTTAGGAGATGTGGCAAAACAGTGACTTTTGGGATATGATAGGAAGGAGTTTCGAAAAGTTAATTTAAGCCATTTAAGCGTTCACTAGATAAAAGTCAATGTTCTTTACATCCTCTACGAGCTCCGCTGATTAAACAATTCCTTTGTTTCGCGGATTCAGATTTGCGTTAGCTACACTGCATGCTACTACTGTGGGAGAGTGGCAACCCTGTTGCTAAATTTTAATACTTTCAAAATTAATATACCTTAGACAACCCGTGGTAGAGGCTATAGTAGATTTATGTAAATAAGTATAAAGTCCAAAACGACATAAAATAGACCCACCTTTTGTGATATCCATTGATTCAGCAAATGATTCTGCGCTTATCTCTCTATCTGTCCTTCTAATGTCTGGCCAAGTACTTTGTGAACTACAGGTGTTTTGGCCCAAGGACGAGCCATATTGGGAACGAGTTGCACCGGACTACTTTTCGAAACGTATTGCAATTTTCAAAACTCGTTGGCAAAAATCGTTGAATGATAGCATTGAGAAGTTCTAAATTGATTTCAAAACCTTACCCCGTCCGGAGCAATATTTTGGACCTCCTCCTATACAAATGGTCCCAGAAAATATTTCATTATTTCACAGTGAAAGTAGGTCTGTAATAGTAAACAAATCTTGCCAAACTTAGTCTCCGTAGGCGTATTCTTTGGATCACATCCTTTTCTCATTAAGGTTGTTATGAACAATAAGACTTTATATAGGCAACAGGTCCATACAAATAGTGATTTATGGTGAATCTGATATGGGTATGTTTTTCAACCTCAGTCTTTAAAAGGATTCTCATGAATAATAATTAAAAAAGAAGAGAAGGAGTACGACTTTACGAAGTACGAGCGCGAGAGCATATGCAGCTTTTTATGACGAAAATAGGTGAAGAATAAGAAAACCTTCAGTAAGAAAACTAAATTTTCTAAATTTATATTAAGCCAGTTGACGTTTTGGCCACCATCCAATCAATATATGATTGTTTCCATGAAATGTATGCTTTCACATGGATCTTTATAACTTTAATGCTTTATCACCAAAACGAATGAACAATTGTATTAGGCGAAGCGGTGTAGCATATTTAAAGGTCAGCCTAGCCCGACTATGATGTTTTTGTTTTTTTTTTTTTTTTTGTAGTATTTGGATGAATTATTTATTATTCTATTATATTTTCTATCTGCCATAACACTGCTCCCCCTTACGATTTTACGTATATGGTGGACGGCATCTGTCGGTGAATTTGGACTTCTGGCAATCAATAAAGTAAAGCTTTAACTTGGTTATGTTCCATGCATCTTTGCTTCGTATTTTTGTAAATTTCGTTTCGGGCTTTTGCAAGCATGACGCTTGACTTAGGTTTGCATTTGTGTTTATATTCTTGATTTTTGTCTAATATTTAAACTTTGTTTATTTCTCAGTGCCTTATGATTATAACTATGTATGAACCATAAATTACTGATACGAAGGTAGGCCCCTTTTAGGAAAGAACAAAATACGGACTACACACGACCCTAATTTCTTAGCTCTTGCAAGCGAAATAGTGCCTTATGGACTTTCGATTGTTGCGACGACGTTTGTAAAACAATTTAAATTTTATAATGTGGTCTATAAGTCTAATTATCTGAACTTGAATACAGAGTTTAACTGTTTCGAATTTATTTTGAACATTATTCTGTTGCGTTGACAAACCTTTGATACATTATTATAGACTGGAGTAGAGTAGCTTTGTTCTTTTATTTACTTGCTGAAGTCGTCAGGATGAGTCTTCAATTTTGTTAAGAAGAGAAAATTTCAAAGCAGATGTCATGTATTGAAGTAAAATTGCTCAAATTATGGACACAAATACGAGAAAATATTCATTTGTGCAACTGTTTGCAAGCGCTGCAATGGCATCAAAAAATGTCAATATAAATAGACACGATAAACGAAGTGCGAGATTTACTTCGTCTGGTAATTACATTTATTCGTGAATGGCTTCAAATCGCACGAATCGAATCGGTTCATGTCGAACGAACTTTTTAGTAACGAATTTAATAACTTGCCAGTTACGCCGTTCAATGCAGACATTTGTGTTTTCTTTGTACAGACGGAAATTAAGCCATTTTCGAAAGTCAGTGCATCGAATTCGTTGATGTAATGTGGTACTTGGTAAAGAAAACGGAGACATTAACTACATATAGCGAGGCATGTAATTACCTACAGAGGATGAAGTTGTCCGCTGTCCTCTCCTCTTACTTTTAATAGGATACTTAAAAAAATGAGCACCACACGCCCTTGTTTACCGTTTTTAATGGCATAAGCAGTAAGAAAATTATATTCATAATACCGAAGGACGGAAGTATATGCATTGTGGCAGAGCAGTACCTGCACAAAAGTGGAATCAAAAAGATGTCGCTTCCAACTAATCATCATAGAATATCGAAATTCGATGGGTTTATCAAAACGTCTGCAACACCGTCAAACAACCTTCGGAGATCCTATACACTGTACGTATTCGCGATCAGTATCGAATACTGAAACGATCAAGACAAGTAAGCTCTTCGGCCTATCTATTGTGTGGTAGATATTCGCCAAGTCGCGAAAAGGAGGACACCGACCTCAAGTTTGAGAAAAGCATTGGAAGTTCTCGCACGCGTATTGGAATTGAAGGTAGACCAAAAACGGTCAAAGGATGCACCTACCAGACAACACAAACTGAGACCGCCTCTGGTTTTAAGAGCAAAGAAATTGTTATAACGTTAAAAATTTTTAGGCATATTCTATAGTCGATCTTAAGTTATTTGTACGAAAATGAAAAAGCTCGACAAAGTCCGTCCAGATGAAACTGTTATCGCGTTTACCAGCGCACACGCAGTCGGTCACAGCAAAATATAATTTTCTTACTTGTTTTGCGGCTGTTCTTCCTTGCGTGCAAACACTTCGGTCCTAACCACGTGCTTTTTTTCTTAATTAAAGAATTTTTTATTACGCTTGTAAGCGTCAGAAATACGCCTTAGAAAGTCGAAAGGTTCAATGTACGTCGAATATTTATTTATTGAATTCGAATCAATCAAGACAAGTGGAGTAAGCACAAGCAGCATTTGAATGTTTGCTCCCAGTAACTTCAACAAAAGCAACACACATTTTGAGGATTACAAATATAATTTCACTGAGGACTCTAAAAAGCATTCTGGGATCGGCTTCTGCATAGCCCGTATCAATAATCTAACAATTTCCTCCATACTTTCTAGCCGCTTTTCTACGTTCTCTGCTGAATAGCGATTATCGCTATTCATTGTGCGTTATTTAAAGCAAGTCGTAACAAAGGAAACAAACTTATAGTATGTACAAGCTCTCTTCCCGCTATTGACAATATAAAACTCATCACAAACAATGGCTTCTACCCTCCTCGTATTAGGAACATTATGTCTTCCCAAAAATTCTAATATCCTGTTAATCTGAATTCCCAGCCATCTAAATATTCCCGGAAATGACTTTTTGGAGAAATTAGCTAAATTGTCTCTTTTATATCTGTCACACGTTGCCAATAATATCAATTATTCTAATATAAAACGTCATTAATTGTCGTATACATAAAAGAAACTCTGTAATTATTATGAAACCTACGTTTAGTTTGATACGGTTCAGCATATCATAATAAACTTTCCCTTAGGTATTACATAACGAAATGTAAAGTTCGACGACATCAAATATCGAAATTCATTAGATTACCTTTAGGACATATCGAGATCACTCATCAACAAAAATGTGTCGGCTATATTTCGTCTTCTTCTTCTATGAGTCAGCAAAGCAACAACAGATGACCTGCTGAGTTTAGTAAAAAACGGTTCACGATTTGTAATAAAGTTGGCAGATGGCTTGATTATAAATGTATATGTATATGTTTAAGAAATCGACTCTTCGATCATTCCAAGCATTCAGGATACGTTGATTACAAGTGCGGAGGTTCATGTAATGAACTGCATGATCTCACCTGTATTTTATTATTTGTATTATTATTATTAGTGTTACCCATAAGTAATCAATTATTTTCGCAAGATACCATTTCTCATTAGTCCTGCGGCAACCAGAGAAGTGTAAGCATACTTTTTTTTGGTGTTATTCTTCAACCAGTTTATTAGTAATTTATTCCCAACAATAGCAACCCTGCAATAAAATGGCGGTCTTTGTACCTTCTGGGAGCCATATTCGTAATTGTGTACTTTTCCATTTTAACGCCGGTTTAAGTGCCACGGAAACAACAAACAAAATTTGCGACATATATGGAGATGTGTTGAAGGTCAATAAGTGTCAACGTTGGTTCAGAAGATTTGCTGCAAGTGATTATGACCTGTCAGATAAGCATCGAACTGGATGCTCAGATCAATTCGATAACGACGCCTTAAAATATCTAGTGGAGTCCGATCCAAGGTTATCTATGCAGAAACTATCAAGAAGCCTTGAGTCTACCTGGTCCACCCTACAAAGGCATTTAAAAGAAATTCGCAAGGTACATAGAGAAGGTAAATGGACTCCAGACCTGTTGTCTGAGGCCAATAAAGATCTTCGGCGAACAATTTGTAATCCTATGCTCATCAGACTAAGCACGGATCCATTTTTGTCTAGGATCGTGACTGGAGATGAAAAATGGATCCTTTATGATAACATAAAGCGATCAAAATAATAGTTGTCTGCAAACGGGAGACCTCTTCCAACCCCTAAACCAACCCTATCCCTGAGGAAGGTGTTATTGTGTATTTGGTGGGATTGTTCCGGTATAGTGCATTACGAATTATTGAAACCTGGGGAGACAGTTACTGCTGACTTGTATTGTCAACAATTACAACGGTTACAGTTCGCACTCATAGAAAAAAGACCAGCTTTAGTGAACAGAAAAGATGTGATATTCCAAGAAGATAATGCCCGTCCTCATACAGCGAAGATTACTCAAGAGAAAATTAAGCAGTTAGGCTTAGGGAACTTCTACCGCACCCTCCATACTCTCCAGACCCAGCACCGTCGGACTACCATCTGTTCAGGTCACTGGAGCATTCGTTACGAAATAAAAATTTTAATTTCTTATCCGATGTCCAAACGCACCTTGAGTTATATTTTCAGTCACGCCTAGCCCACTTTTTCAAGAGGTGGAGGGTGGAACTTTTGCAGGAACGATGGCAACAAGTCATCGCAAACGACGGTGATTACATAAACGATTAAAAACTAAAAATGTGATTCCAAAAAAACATTTCGTCTATGAATGCAAAATAATTGATCACTTATGGGTCCCACTAATATTATTATAAATTTAGCCAGAGAATAAATCCTAAGACTAAAGTCTTAAAGCACTAGCATCTAAAGCTTTCGGCTCTACCGCACTTGAGATTTGAACCCACGATCATTGAGTTGCTAGTCGAGACTTTTGCCCACTCGGGCACTGAAGTGGATCACTTGTATTTTATTTGCGTTGACTCCTTAAATTCTCTTTATTGGACTTTAAATAACCAAAGGTACAAACAAGGTGTTCACAGTTTTTATATGAAGTGGGAGGAAAGCTGTTCATTTTTCTGTTGTGAGCAGAGTTCCCACAAAAGAAATTCTACCCTATCTGCAATATGTTAACCTTTCTAAAACAATCTTAACTTTCAAAGCATATTTCAATTTTTGAAATGGTTGCTCTCCTTGTAAAACAGTTTCTATGATTAGCAATAATACTTAATTTGTAAGAGACTTAAAAGCCATGTGGCTATCCCTCTTTCTTTTTTTCAGCTTACAATTTTAATTGCAAGTTAATTATTAAAATACATACACAAATGCAACTTTAACAAGGCAATCTAATCGTCCTTTGCGAGAAGAGTCTCGATTGGTCAAACGATAAGTTTGCTGACTACACACTGCTTTCAAATTTTGGAGATGACGTGTACGTAAAGTTCGTCAGAAAGCGGAAATAATTTTCTTTTATGCATATCTACGTTCCACGTAACGCAGAAGTTAGCTTACTTTCCCTAAAGTTTGTCCATACGCAAAGCTCTGCATATAGACATAGCAAATGCTCTGTGCCGTGGAAGGAATGCAGAAAAATTAGTCTACGGTACATTTACCACAAAATTTCATTTGTTAAAAATTTTTGTCATTTCAAACAAAATTCTCATATCTATTCTACAAGGTTGCTACACTGTTAAGAACAACCACCACGAAGAAGGCTAAATATGCATATGTATATGTACATAGAGTTTAATTATTTTATTCATACTTATGTCTGCTAACACTTTGCACTTCTATTAAGAAAATGTAAAAAAAAAAAAGGTAAATAAATAAAATGAGAAAAAATGAAAATTAAATGAGAAAAGAAAAAGAGAAGATAAGAATAAAATTTTTTTCTTTAATTTTCTTGCAGCTATCAACGCCACGTTCGCTGCTGTTTTGTTTCATATTCAACATTGCCACTGTGGCACAAATTTAATGTTAAGCTTTTGCATATGGAAGGTGTTACGGCAAATGAAACATTAACCACACCATCAGCACTACCGGAGACTATAATATTTACGGTATTCACATTTATTTCAATGTTCTGAATGCGATTGCTCGTTATATAGCAGCTACTGTTTGCCAACTAAAACGACTGCCGGCAATCGTTTACCATCAGTCGAATTGCGATAACGTTGCTGATGTAGTTGCCGCCGCTTGCTCCTGCACTGGCTTATACCACATACAGCGTAGTCTACTACCTAATTTAACACCACGCTCTGTTGACTTGGTTGCTAGTGACAGTGCAACAGCGATGGGGCAAATGAATTGCTACAAATGCATGTTGCTCGGCATGATGATTACGCTTTTGGTCCTTTTCAACGGTTTTAGCCAGTTTTTGGTGTTTGCTCAAGGTAAGTAAGGATGTGCAAGTAAGAACTCATTCCCGATAATATGTGCATACGCACGTAAGTGCATGCAGGCAATGACTGAGCTTCCGCTTTACATTCATTCGATGGAAACGCAGTTGAGGTTGTTTATAGTTTATGTTAATTGTTTTGTTTACCCATAGAATGTAAGTTTGCGTAAGTATGTAAGTGTGCTTGAAAAAATATTAACATTTAGCTTTGGGTTTCCATTTACATGGACTCCTTTATTATGAGGGGTATGTTGTGTGTATACTAAACGGTGGAATATGCACCTCATGAGTGTCGAGTGACAGACGCTAAAAAATGTGTAAGAATTTTGCACGAATCAAAGAGATCAAGATGGTTGATTCAAGCTTTTTTGGAATTTGAAACGTGGCCTCTTTGGGCGAATACGTATCTGCAGTGACGTCACTAACCACAGACACAGCAAAAGATTATTCTTTTTGATTGAAATGT
The DNA here is from genome assembly GCA_000688735.1 of Glossina austeni. Taxonomy (NCBI): domain Eukaryota; kingdom Metazoa; phylum Arthropoda; class Insecta; order Diptera; family Glossinidae; genus Glossina; species Glossina austeni. Next base: position 360,300 of record KK502423.1, on the reverse strand, counting down.
ATAATCACATGCAGCGGCCAATTTTTATGCCACTTGTGGATTTTCGAAAATAGGCGGATCACTTACATCAACGTTGGACTCCCGTGCTCGTGCGTCTAAATTGTATAATTCAATTATTTTGATACTACTTTCCATCAATCCTAATTTATAGTGCACCTGATTTTTCAGATATTTGTGAAGTATTTCAGTTTCAAGCTTCACACAGGCCTTGTTTGTATATTAGTAATCGTTGAGAAAGCTTCTTAAGAGGTTTGGCAAAGAAAATTAGATTGATTTTTGAAAACACACTGCAATACTATTCCGAGGTAGTCACGCTGCCTTTGCTACGATTCTTAGCAATAAGCGGTTTTAAATACTTGTGCATTTATTTATTCGGTTAATACTAGGCAGCCGTTTACAATATATGAAAAAGCTTAAGGTACGATGACAATATGCATTTCATTAATAATGACAAAAAGCTGTAAACTTGTAATTATTTACATTGTGTCATACACTCACATCTATCCAGTTCCTATGTAACATGATTGCCTTAAAGACAGAAATGTATTTTATTTTACGATGAGTTGTTTATGGTCACTATAATTAAGCTAAACGATCAGGAAAGGACGATAAATGGTAATAATCGTTAGTGTTATTACAGGCAACGTAAAAGAGAGTAAATAGTTCGATAAAAGGATAGAACAGCGATTTAATTTGGGTATAGTACCTCGATACTCGCCGTAAGATGTGAAAAATAATTTCAGTAGGTAAACCAGATGACTCAAGGCTCCATTTCAGAAAAGTTGGAAGATCGATATAAAGATATGAAGGCAGGGGTTTCTTTGTAGCCCTCGCAGCTCGTACATATAAAATTGTTTGTGGATGGACTCAGTTAGGTCAATATCGCGTATTCTAGAACTGGTCTAACAAACGCAATTAACACTAAACGTACCGACATTTCGTGTATACTTAATTCTACCATGAGCGGTCAAATGACCGTTTCAGAAAAACATACGCATCCTAGTAAAATTGATAGTAAACAAAATATTTTTCTGATGCTACAATAAAGACTCGTTCCCCGCTTTTCGATGTTGTATGTTTTGTTTACTTTTATGCATTTTCATCACATTTTTTACAAATTACAGCATTTTTTATTGCACATTTTCCACATACGTATTTCTTACATTTTATACAAATTTTGTTTGTTTTACTGATTTTACAATAACTTATTTGACAAGATCGCCGTTCAGAAGGAACATTATTTGTATTTATTATTGTTTTTGATGAGCATTCTTTGCTTATCTGTTTCTTTTTCTGATATTCGGTCTTAAGTTCTTCTGCCAATTGAAATAAAAACTCTTGCCTCGATATTTCCTCACCCGTCGTTTCTTTATATAAAATCCCAGCATTTATCCCGGCTAAATCTAAGATATTGAAAAATACCTGTAAGAGGCATCTTTGACATTTAGATTTTACACTATATTTTCTGGCCATTTGATCGGTTACATCTACACCGAATTTTGTGCTATTGTAACATCTAATTATCTCTGGTATACGGGTGTCATTTTTTTCAATTTCAACGGATGAATGCATTGAACTCCGTATCAAAACTTTTTTATTCAGTTTAGTTTCATAAATTGTAAGAATAAAATCCTTCGATTTGTATGTGATATTGTTGAGAAGCGTGTCATACTATCCTTTGCCTGTCTCGCTAATTTTAACAGCTCTCTTTTATTTCTTCGGATGGCTCCAACAAGCGTCGTTCTTTTTGCTAGAAGTTTACTCGCTAGTGACGCACTTGTAAAAAAATTGTCAACTGTTATATTTCTCCCATGGCCCGTATATGGTTCTGCTAATTTCAAAGTTACAAACTCTCCAAGTGGGATTGATGATTCTCTCCCTTCATCTTTTCCCAAATATGGAAAGCCGTTTACTATGTATTTATTACTTACATCGGAAGCCAACCAGAATTTTATGCCAAAATTGTCCGCTTTGTTGGGCCTGTATTGAGTAAATCTACAACGTTCTTTTGTAGGAAACAATTGTTCATCTATAGCAAGATATGCTCCTGGTTTATAACAGTTTTGACTGTTTCCCATTAATTTATACCAAACGTCAGAAATCAATGCGAACTTATCGTTTTGTAAGCGTTGGCTTCGTTGATTTTTGTTGTCAAATCGTCTGCAAAGTCATTGCAAATCATATCACAAAATATTGTTGGCTCTGTTGACTTTGTCGAAACTATCACTTATACCACGTAATAATTTTTATTATAATATAATTATAATTTCTACTATACACTGAAATTTTGACGCTCTCTGTTCGTATCGCAAGATCGTACTATCGTACAAAAAACGCAATGTCCTTTGTTCCAATAACAGCGAAAACGCTGTGCATGGATCCTAACCGCACATTTGTCTACAATGTAGACACATTGATTGGATTGTGGCCTGTCTACAATTGCATTGTAGACTTGTAAAACAATTTCAAGATGCGATTATCGAAGAATATAGTCGTAAATGACATAAATTTTTCAGACGGTCAAATGACCGTCCGTGGTAGACTAGACATGGTATAATTTGTTTGCGGAAAATACCCAATAAAAAAAGTTGTAAATATTGAAAAATGGGTTGTATGTATATTTTAGGAAAGCTCAATAAGCTACGTGATGATACGCAGTAACGTTGTATGCGAAAAATTTTAAACGAAATTTTAAAAACGGTCATTTGACCGCGCATGGTACGTTTAGTGTTAACCAGTTAACCGTGTATGACACGCACATACGATCCATCTATTCGTCCTTGTCGGGTTTCCCCATTAAATGTTATCTTTATGAATATGGATTTTGTCAAGTCCTTGCATCAGAACTTAATTTCATATTACAAATACTCTGCGTTTGACGAGTATTTGCGGATATGGCTAAAGAGATCGATACACTTAACTGACTAACAGACATTTTGTTATCAAATTTGGGCATAGCTAAGGTGGTAAAACTATGGACTATCAAGTTGATGTTCGTAGGCTCGAATTTCTGTGAGGTAGACTATAGCCATGTAATAGCTGTTTGGGTGGGGACTGCTTGTACTTTTTGATTTGAAATTTTTTGCAGCCAGGAAATTCACGAGACCACCTTTTGAAAAATCATAGTATATATCTTGCTTCATTTGAAACTGAATGTATATGTAGATGGAGCAGGGGTAGGAGCAGTTTAAGCTCAAAAATGCCGCACAAATCTGCAAAATATAAAACAACTACAGCTACAGTATGTCGATGTATAGTCCGTACGGACGAGCTTGTACAAAATGATAATTTTTTACTTGACACTTGAGTTTATCTGAAAACGCTTCTGAATAATATTTTAAAGTTCACGTATTAAACTAAGTTTTGTAACTGCTACAAAAGCGCATTACAAACCTTGTAAATTATAAATTTACAGTATGAGCGACACGGCGATTTTTTTTAAAGCGGTCTCTTCTATTCATATATTGACTGCTGCAAGCTTTTGAAATGACGTAGGGCTTAGAGCGCCCAAAAAACGATGCTAGGTGTGTTAATACTAAATGGATTACAGCTGGCGCTGCGACCTGGTGGTGTATTAACTTTATTCTTAACATCTTGCTCGATATGGGTATCAAATAAAACTAGTTGGAGAATAGAATACGAACTGTAATAAGAGAAAAAGTAAAGAATTATTTGTACACTCAAAGAAATTTATAAGTTAAGCTTTTATTTTAAACCAAACCAAAACGTAAAATAAATTTGTTTCCAGAGTCGCTTTTATTTGACTAATCACATAGGGATTCTTTTTGAGGAATTTACTAACAGATTGAATTTCTTGCATATTGAAACCTTAAGTGTGCGACAAGTTTTTATGCTTTCATGTACAGTCAAGAAAAAGCGACTCTGGGAAAAAGGTAATTTTTAATTTATTTTAGTTTAATTTATTAATTAATAATAATTATTAATAGCAATTTCATTATACAATAATAATTACAACTACAATTAATAATTAATGAACCAATAAGACTGTAAAGTCGTTTTCGGCACAATCGTGAAGGTAAACATATAAATAACATAGCATTTCTCCACAGTTTAGTTCTTTAAAAAAATAAAGTTTTCTTAAAAACAAGCAAAAACATTATAGTGGGGATTGATACAGTAAGTCATTTAACGACCTAATTAAATTGTGTGGCCGAAAGAGTGGTCCTGTCCGAACTATTTTCAATAGCATTTATCCTTGGGGCCAAACACGTCGTAAATATATCTTAAAAATTGCCATCTGTAGGTTGATCACAAGGAAACAAGACGGGGATCACGGGAACGAACAGATTCTGAATCACTTTGTGAATCAGCCGATATAGCAAAAGCTGGGTCTATCTAAGTGTTGCTTACATCCGCACAAATGTGTTGCGCCCTTTTAGCACAAGCACATGTGTAGACAGCCTTCAGGTTCGTTCCATTACAGCTCGCTTCCTCGCTACATTTTAAAGAGTTACATATATCTTCACGGATTGATGCGTTTTTCCTTTTTTTGCAGGTCACAGTCAACCTGACGAGCCAGAGCCAGAGTTTCTTTCACAATTATCAAATATGACGGTAGCTCAGGGTCGAGACGTATCTTTTACATGCGTGGTCAATAATTTGGGGCAATACAGGGTAAGTATAGAAGTCGGAAAATATATAGACAGATAGAAGTCTATTTTATTCAAAGCTTATAGTAAACCTGTGTCTCTCCGAAAAATAAGCTTGAAGGAATGATAGAATTCGTTCTTTTTGTGTCGCCCGTTGCTCTATTAGTTGCTTAATGGAGTGATTTACTTTTTTTTGGAGCGATAATTTTTTGCACATACACCATGTTGTTGATCAGCGAGAGAGTTTGATTTGATTTGCTCTTAGCCCCGTTTTTGTGTTTCATTTTTATTTTTTAATAAAAACTATTTCTGCCGTTAAACTGAAATTCGTGAGATTTATCTGAACTTGTTTGCTCGTTATGCTGCATTACTTTCAGAAAAACTCATTTTTGTTGCGAAATTAACGGATAAATATCCGGCGAAAATAATTGTAACATTGTTTGCTTACTTCATAAGAAGTTTATCCTTTTGTGCAGTAGGAGCGGATAGCAATTGCATTATATTTAGAATGCAAACCATGTTTATATATTACTACAAATTTATTTCTATAATGAATTAGAAAACTAATTCATCTACTTCAGTAACGTGCATATATGTGTGTTAGATTATATCGCCAACATCATATGTTGTATTCTTAAGCTCACCGAATACATAGATTTAACCGGAACTAAATACATGCTACGGTTTAAAAGGGTGCCACTAACTCTTAAACATTATTTCGTGGCTTGCATCCACACACAAACCTACATATATATACACACACACAAATATGCATATTGAGAAAAAAAAAAAAAACCAAATACCCATACAAAACACTAAGCTCGTAGTCTGAAGCTAAACTATCAACAAAATCGTAACTAAGAGAAACTACAACACAGCTGATATAGTCAAATACGCATACATGTATGCATAGCTGCTGCTGTTTCATATAATATAAGTACTTATATGCCATTCACGTCCTTTAGATCTTGACACACAATCTCCTGAACATATATTGCAAATATTAATGCATCTATGGACGAATGTGCGAATGTACAGGGCGTAAGTGTGAACGTGTGCTTATTGTGAGTTCATCATATGAACTATTAATGTAATAATAAGCCGTAAAATCTTTACATCTTCTTCTCATCTATGGGAGAGTATTTCGTGTTCTTGTTGGCACTTGCATTATATTCTAGCTTCCGCTGCACTCGAACACCGATGCCTAGTCTCCACATAGACGTGCTTACTTACATATGGATTTTGTGTTTGGTTATGTTAACCGATCCTAGACCATATGTTATATTATGTATAAGCATTTGTATCGTCACATATGCACTTGCGAGTTTATAGCATTCATACGTTTAAATATGCATGCATGTGTATAATATCGTGCGCCTTCTTATTAAGAAGAATACATTTGGTATGATTGTGTGCATTCACCTAAATCATTATGTATACGCTTATATTATATTTACTGCTGGATCTGGTCTCTGGATACATGCATTATGGTTTATTTGTTTTCGTTTGTTTACCTATTTGTGTAATTTTAGGTTGCCTGGATTAAATCAGACTCCAAAGCAATATTAGGTATTCACACTCATATGGTGTCCTTAAATCCCAGATTATCAGTGACACACAATGGCCACAACACCTGGAAACTGCACATATCCCATGTACATCTAAACGATTCAGGCAGCTATATGTGCCAAGTGAACACCGATCCCATGAAAAGTCAGGTAAGTAATGTGTGCAGTAAGCATGTGAATGCGTTCAGTTTTTGTGTGAGTGAGAACGTGAGGAGGTTAGAGGGTGCGCTTATCTAATAGAGACGCAAAGAAACGCACGGTATTGCCATAGAGTGGCCAACGGATTTGGTCATTTTGTTGGCTAGTTTAGTGACACCATCGTCATTGTCCGTCTTTGTTGCTTTTTTGAAATAAACGACTGTGTCATTTATTGTCGTTGTTGTTGCTGCTGTTGCTGCTGTTGCTGCTGCTGCTACTGCTGTTGCCTCCATTGTCGTTCTTTTAGTGTTTTAGTGTTTGAGTGCGAACGATCGTCACTTTCAGTGTTCTTCCTTTTTCCATCTCAGCAGAGTGCAATCACATACATACATACATACATACATACATTTATATGTAAGGGTGCGAGTTAAACAAAATAAATAGGTTCACCCCCACATGTCTATACATACACAATGAAATGTTCATGTGTGCACACATTTAGGCACATGCAGAGCATTTTTTATGATTTTATTTACGTTTCGTCTAGAACAGAACAAATGCTTGGATGTAGGTGAAGCTTGTCCATCTGATAATATGTTTGAATACATGTATATATGTGAACGTTTTTATGCTAAGCGATTATTTGTTGACATGTTAACAAAACAACAGAAGTAGAGAGACGTAACTGTTTCGTATTGACGCCTACTACTCCTAATCTCTAAATCGCCGCACTCACACATGGACACGTGCTAGTGTAGATTACATGTTTATATATGTTTATATATATGCATTTACCTACATTCTCTTGCTCGCTGTTCCGTAAACTCTTCGCCAAGCATAGGCAACTATGGAAAATGGTTAGATGGCCTTCAAAATCAATAACATTTTTAGATAGATTCAAGTTAGAGCAAAGTGAAAGAGAAGAAAGCAAAGAAGATATATGAAAAGGCGGAAGGAGGACAAAGTGAAAGCCCCGGTTTGTGAATGACTAGAGAAACTTTAAAACAAGTGTTCCTGAACCGATTTTTTGTTTTTTGCTTTTATCTAAAATAACGTAGTGGTGATGTAGAAAATTCACTCAGATTTCTATTCGCCTCTGAAGAGTAGGTGCTGAATATTTGTTGCCAATACAAATAAGCTTTTTTTTTTTCTAAGAAAAAGGGCTCAATTTTCATGCACACTTTTTTCTGTCAAAGAGAAAAACTTTTCGGCTCGGCTTGATATTCGTAAACTTGCGTGAAAATTGATAACTTCTGCACTCCAGATTAATTAGACGAAAGCCAAATTGAACGCGAAAAAAGGCAAGATTCACTGAAAACAGGTCGAGAGGTGAGAAAAGAAAATTTTTCTCATGGCAAAAGGAAAGTAATAGAAAAATCCAGAAGACAACGAAGAAGGAACAAGCAACCAAATAAAGTTTAAAGTTATGAAATGAACCGAGATGAATATAGAGATGGAAAGATAGATCGATAAGGAGAAGCAGACGGGACTTAAAGTTTCTGAGGCAACGGATATAGAGGCATCAATAAAAATACATATAAACATTTAGACAACAAAATAAGAAAACGTAAGTTTGAAAAGAACTAAAGAAGTAAGAGAAAAAGAAAAGATGGATCGTATATGGTTAGTCGATATGTGCAAGTTTTTGGCTTGGAAAATGAAAAACGCAAGTAATTTATAAAATAGATGCGCTTAGTTACATTTGAATCGATATAAGACAAATTTAAAGATTAAATTACTTTAATTTTTATCTAGGGATATATTTAATATACCACTACATCGTTGAGAGCAAACAAGAAGAGTGAACACGAAGCAAGTAAGAAGAACAAAACACAACTTTAGTAATTGAGGGAATTAACATTTCAAAAACACATAGATGATGCTGTAGAAATTTTACAAGCACACGCACACATGAACGTCTGCGCCCATGTGGAAGCACAATACGCAAAGAAATAATGTATACTTGAAGATGTTTACGAAACTGATTTTGCGGGAAGAACAGAAAGGAGAAGAGACAAACGAAAAACAAATCCCATCTGAAATAACAACACAACCCACTGATAATATCTTATTCAAACAAATAGGTATTTGTATATGTTTACATAAACACATACGCTTATAGGTACATATGTATACGAACACAGTGTGTATGTTTGCGCCGCTCAATCTAAGCTTTAATTTTGTATTTTTCCATACCTTAAATGACGTGAAGGCATATTCGCTTTATATTTCGTACTTGTTAGGGAAGTTCGTGCATCCTCTAGGACAACAGCTACATTCCTCTTGATATTTTCTTTTCAATATCTTTAAATATATATATATATATATACATAGACAATGGTTCATGTTTCTCCTAGAGAGTGCAGAGTAATCAGAAGTCGACATTTATCAAGCTAAGCCCGCTTTTTTCTCTTGTCTTCATACTATTTATTTATTTAGGTAAATTTTTTATACAAACATTGGGTTTTTAAATTTTATTTCATTTATTTCCCTTTTATTTGAATTTTACTATCTCATCTAATCGCTCATAAGCAGAAACGTAATTATTGTTATAAAATTACAAGGGCTCGCAATACTGCTTACTAACTCATTCGTTCAAAGCGTATATGCATATAAAGCTTATAAAGTTTTTTATTTTAATTAAAAAGTAATATCTGCTATTGGTGTGGTTTGCAGACATTACTTCGTACATACTGCGAAATTATAACCAAGTGAAGTACCGACAATATTGATCATGTATTAAACCCAGAATACTTGCCAGGTGAATGTCTTTCATTGGGAAATTTTCTTGCAGGACGGAAATATTAGAAGCACGTGAGCGCTGTATTGACAATCGTACGAGTATCGAATAGAATTAAATGTGCAATGGCGCACTGAGCAACATCATCTAAACTAAAGAGAATAACAAAACATACCGCGAAAATCTTACGAAACTAATTGCTTTCAACATATTTTGTTATTTATGACCACCTGCAAATATTTCCTCGGCCTGTCTTTTTTCAATAGCGACATTATAATTCCGACTACGGTCTATAGCTTATATTTAATGTGTATGAATATGCAAATGCCCTCTTGGAACAGTATTTCTCACGATAAGTGCATAGTAGATCTAAACCTACTAAATTCAATCACCAATTCCAAAAAAAAAAACCGAATAAATTATATTTCGTACATACTTACGCTTACTTACTCTTAATACGCTCTAGAATAC